>JXWZ01009071.1:0-13610 GCA_000956215.1 Anopheles farauti No. 4
TTTCTATCTCTATCTCGCTCTCTTTTTCTCTCTTTATCTGATGGGTGTTGGGAAAAAGTGGATAAAAGAACACGCATATCTGCCATGGTCGATGAACCTACCATGCGTTGAGACAGGAATGATTGTACTGTTGCACATGCCATTCGCTTGAAGTCATCCCAGTGGCACCCAGCGGGGTGTACGGGGGATACGATTTCCGAGCGAACAGATAACCCTGCATGAAAATAAAGCATTGCAGAATTTTAGCATTTCTCACACATTTCAGCATATTTTTCACTCGGCATTGAATGTAATTGCATGATGCAGCTAGACGTAAAATATCGTATGCGGGAAGCAGGCAACAAGAGCTTCTTGATAAGGTGTACCGCATTTATAAAACACCCAGCTGCTGATTTCGCTTCACTTTGTAACTGAGCGTGTACAGTTGTCGATAGAATGTATCGATTTGGTAATCTGTAATGAAAGCAGAATTCAATTGCAATACACACCTGGGTAGGATAGAATTCTATCCTATTCTATGGAACAGATGGAACAGGTGAACCACAAACAATCGTAATGCCTTATTAGTAGAACCCTCCGATCGGCCATTGAATCGCAAATTCATCTGGCTTTATCTATCATTGACTCTTCCTAACACTCCCGTCTTGCATCCGGTACTGCTTCAATCACACGGTTTCATGGCTTCAAGATGAGCACCAAAAACGGTAGCTGGAGAAACCAGTTCGTGAAGGAAAGTTGGCCGACCATAAGGGTGGATCGTCTTCATCGGCTTAGCTTCTTCCTCTAGCTCTAGGGCGGTGCTTTCCTTTTCGCTAGCGAAAGAGCATCGTCCTATGGATGCTACGCTAAGCTTCTGCAGGCACATAACACATGCGTTTGACTTCCTTTCAATGCCTTTTCTGATGCGTATGATGAATAAGCGTCTTAAATGTTTGATGAAGACTTGGGAAAAGTTTTTCGGTTCCTGACGCATCCTTTGAGCTTTGGTAGCGCAAACAGTATTCATTCGCATAATAGACTTACTGTTCCGGGAAGTATCTTTCTATATGTAACAATCTCTGGCATTGGGTGCGTAACATACAGGTTGCGATACAATTATTCCTGGCAATCTTCTTTTATGCAATTATTCTTCGAGATTGGTATCAACATTTGATATTTTTATTCGCCTAGCAAGGGAAAGAGAACTATGTGTCAAAGTTTGCGTAGTTCAGCCAAGTGTGAGAAGCTGTTGTTTGCCCAATTACGTTTCCCAATTTGGACATCCTGTGCCTGGAGCAAGAGACTTTATGGTAAAACTGTTCACAATGAGGGTTGCTGTAGAGTCTGTTTTTATTTATAGTTTTTTTTTATTTACGCATATATTTTCTCTCAAAGCAACACCACTGTATACAAGTAATGAAATCATCTAAAAATAAAGTAAATTTTTGATACTTTTCCTGATAGATTATATAATTCAATATAGCTTATGAAAATAGGTCACAATTGTTTAGTTTTCTATTCACGGTTTCTTACAGCCTTACAGGTACGGTTTCTTACAGGATTAGTTTTTTAATAAAACATATTTTTTTCATAAAAGGATTGATTTTAACTTATACTTTTGTTTATCGTACCTGTATTCGTTTTTATCTCACGGATATCAAACAGTTTTACACTGTAGAATTTCCTTTAAAATTCTTACCCTACCAATCTGCAGCATTTTTTAAATCTATTCCATCGTTGGTTCCTTCTGCGGTTGCCTATAACCGCCGCTGGTATTTTCTGTTTATTGGCCTCTACCAACTAACTGATGCAAACGAGTAACAGCCGTGCGTTCTTTCGTGCCCCCCTAAAAAAACGAACCGGTTAGCTTTGAACTTCCGAATCTTGGCTGGGGATCCAAGACGCATCGGCTAAAACCGATGGAATTCATTCCGAATTCCGTTAGGTTTGCTTTCATCCGCGGTCCGGGCACGAAATTCGGGTCTCGCTTTGATGTAGTTAAAATTTCTACTTCACATGCTGGAAGTGAGAACATGCAGTGGCACACGAATCTACCCACGATAACGACAACAACGGCGACTCAACAGTCCCATGAAAGGTTCATGGGTCATTGAGTATTTGAGATTCTCGCGAATTGGTACACAATATGTGTCTAGTTGACTTGCGGTGCGGTGTGGGCCAAATTCAAACGTGATACTTTCCTCTGGCAACAAACCTGACTCGGCCAAGAAATACATGGATAAAAAATGCGGAACGAGGAACGGTTATCGTTATTGGGGCGGTTTCTCGTTTGGCACAGATCGATAACTAGGGATGCCGTGGTAGACGCCGCCACGAAACCAGAATCCGTCGGCCTTTGTCGACCTCATAAAATACCCCGAAATATTACCAACGCCCGGAAAAAAAAATGCCCGATATCACCGACCCGCTATATTATACCGCGAGTGAGGAGCAGCGGAGCGTAGAAGCGCTGATAAGCGACGAACCCCCTTCCCAATCCAGGCTCCAAACACCAGTGCTCAGTGGAACAAACCATGCGCACACTCACGCTCCGCGAACAAAGTAAACCAACACCGCCAGCTGCCGGCGAAAGGAATAAAAGAAAAATCGGCCAAAGTTTGGGTGAACGGTCAGCTGCGTTCGGTCTGTTCGGTGAGGGCTAAAAATCTAATTTACGATATCGCCTGACCAGGCGCATAATAATTCGGATTCGGAGCACTTTCCAGCGGGATGATGGGATTTTGCGAACCACCCATGGTTCACGGCACGCACACAGAAACCAACAAGCGGAAGCGGACTTTTGGAAACCCGTATAAACAAATCCTCCACCAAAGGTTCGCGGCCGGGAGGGTGCATTCCGTGCCGTGTCTCTGGGGTCCGATAATCACAAATTTCATAAATGAGCTAATGCTACTCATTTCTCCTTCCATATCCGGTGGTGGCAAATTTGCTGATGTTGCGTATGGCGTACTGGATTTGGTATGCAAACATACTAGGACGTGCGAAACCGAGCAATAAGTGCGTCCGATCGATCGTCTAACACAACCGGGCCGAGGCCAACCATTCGGTTAGATCACTTTCGGTGGGAGAATTCAGTAACCAATCATCCCGATCAGCAATTAGTTCAGCGCCCGTTCGGATTCTTCATCCGATAAAAAAGATGTCAATAAAACACACACCCGACGGATTCCGTTCCCGTTTGTGCTGCCCGTTTGTCCGCATATTCCGGGCAAACAAAGATAGATATTTGCACGTCCTGCCTCCAACGGCTGTCTCTCACTCACCTCCCGCAAACGCGTCCCACTTGTCGCAACAAATGGAGCGAATTTTATGGCGGCACGAATGTAATTAAACTTTTACTGTCTTTGCTTTCCCGTGCTATGGGATCGGTCATAAAGGCGGATGGCTGTCGAAAGGTTAGCTGGTTAGTTGTCTGCTAGGCGCTAACATTAACCTTCCGGCTCGGAACCATTAGAATCGAACGACTTGCTCCGAAAAGCTGACCGAATGTCGTTGCGATGCCGTTGCGAAGTCCCGATCAGCTTGTTTACTTCACGCCTACAGTCAGCTTTGTCCGCGCGTTAGTGGTTGCATGATTTGTGACGCTCGTTCTGTTTTTGCATCCACGCAAAACAAGCGTGAAGAATGGTAATGTTTTGGTGGGTGGTGCAATTTGATTTTGATGATACTAAAATGTTGGGAGAATGAAAGTGTCCTAGTTGACTACATGAATCATGTTCGGGTTAGTTTCGAGAAGGTTAAAAGTAAATATACTTTGAAAGGAACAATGACTCCCACGGCTTTGTACATAATATTGTGCTGAACTATCAGTTTAGCTGAAGCTAATGAGATATTGGCAAGTACTGCATCATTTTTTTTATTTTCATTTAGTAAACAAGTTATAACCATCTTTCATCTTGAAATTTGTTGGTGAAATAGCTTAGCTATGTCCTGAAATGAGTTTACATACATCAGAAGCGTGACTGATAACAAAACATTATGGAATTTAGAATTTAAAGGTTGAAAAGTATTTATTGTTTTCGGTACACATGACCTTTCAAGCTCCCATCGGTTGGTACACAAAGTTCCTTGAATTTGCTGACGATGTTGTGACACCAGCATCCATACGGTTAAAAGTGTAACTTTGCGCTAACATTTTGTGTGTTAGCTGGCAAATATTTACTTCTTAGTAAATTATATTTTCTAACTCAACTAGTAAAAAACTGACTCCGTTCACCGTGCATATCGCAGCATAAAGGTCCAGTTTTGAATCCTTTCAATAGGGTGAGGCAATGAGGGCTGATACAATTTTCCAGTCACGTAATGAAACCTGTCCGCTCGAAAAGTAAACTTGAAATGAAATAAAATATGTCCGACAACTGCAAAAAAGCATAGCAAACGAATTATTTACTCTGTCACACCAGTTGCGAGCGGTAGGCTCGCAGAGAAATACAACAAAAAGTTTCCAAAATGGGAAGCAAAGAAAAAAAGAACCAACCATTTTCATACTTCCGCCCGAACGTCATCCTTGAAGCGCTAACGGGGGGGGGGAGACATGGAAGCCCGATCGATGGAAGGTCAGGCGGAGACTGCCGACTTTCCAACAAACGGCGCAGAGAACCGAGACCAACGCCGACTTCGCATTCGAAAGCGGATACCATTCCGTGAAGCGCTTGTTGGACAAACAAATTTCTCCCATCGTGAAGAACAAGATTACGTCCCGAAAACTGATGCCCAACCACCGTTTTCTGCCCGTCTTTGCTACCAATCCACGAGCCGGAAAACCGGTTCCTGAATGTCACACACCTTCCCCAACGCTCTCAACGGGTTCCCCACCGGCGCTCGCAAAGTCGTCGATGGCGTGCCATCTCGGCTCTCGCCTCTCGGTACTCGGCTTTCACTTTTACATCTTATTTTTTTCCGTTTTCATTTTCGACCACCTCGGCCGTTACATGGCTGGTGGGAGGGTACCGGATTAAGAGTCGGTAGACTCGAGCGCGCTCGGTCGACGGATGCTGCAGTCATGCTAATTGAATTTCCGGGCTGCTATCGGTTGCGTGTATGTGTGGGGGGATGGTTTCTCTTCGTGCCGAATATCACATGACACACTTTTCTGCACCGAAACCCATCTCGTGCGTCACGGGGAATATCACACCATTTTTCGTCCTGGCCTGCAGGATATCCGGGTAGCATTCGAAACACAACTGCAACAACAATGCAGCGGAAACTCATGATGTGCTCACGGATGCGGCACAGTTTGTGTGTTGCTCTTCTGATGATCTGATTGCATTGCAAATGCAGAAAAATTCTTCGAAGTCAATATACACGGATGCCATAAAGACGTAAATTCCGCTTTTTCATGTTACTGTTCACTCTCTGAAACATTTTAAGAAGAGAGACAATCCGAGTAATAATCATCTGTCAACATGCCGATGTTTATTATTTAAAGCTTAATTCTAAAGCTTTTTCAATAGGATTTCAATTCCATTACATCACCTAATAGACTTGACGGATTTGGCAGGGATGACAATGTATCTTACATTTACCATATGGGAGCGAGTAAATATGCACAGTTGCACATAATAATCCATTATAATTATATTTATGTATTTATCACTATGTTAATTAGTTAGTTATGCGACTCTATTAGATTTTAAATGGATTAAAAAAAAAACAATTTATGTTTGCTCGTTTTTTGCATTTCGCTCATATTTGATCAGATTACTCTATT
This sequence comes from Anopheles farauti No. 4, assembly GCA_000956215.1. Taxonomy (NCBI): domain Eukaryota; kingdom Metazoa; phylum Arthropoda; class Insecta; order Diptera; family Culicidae; genus Anopheles; species Anopheles farauti No. 4. Next base: position 5,711 of record JXWZ01009071.1, read on the forward strand.
CTAAAACTAAAATCAAAATTCATGAACCTAAACTATAGGTTTGAGACACGGCTTAAATGAGGATTTATTCATGTTAAGTGGTATGGGCGTTACGGAAAAGTCAGTAGAACTAGATTAACCGAAGCCTTAAATTTTTGCAAAAGTTGAATTGGTTTTGGTATGATTATTCTTCACCTTAACTTTTTCTTGAATATGTGAAACTTAACTTAACTTAAGTATGTGGAATTCACAAAACTTTTCGTTGCTCAAATGAATTCTTTTAATCTATTTCATTATACAATCTTATAGACGTATGTGTTATTGAAAGGCAGAAAGAGCACTCTTAAATGTGAGTGAAATTGAATATTTATTATTTTGTTATGGATTTAAAACCTTCAAGTTAAACTTATGACACAATGGATCACATTTGAGAGAATGTAATGTAATTTTCAAATACGTGCTCTTTGATCTATTAATTTTGTATAAATTTTAAAAAATTATTCACGTGCAGCTCCTCAAATCTATCATTGGAACAAGCTTCAATTAACGCATCTCACAATCGTTGAAACAATCACTTAAAACATACTCAAACCCATTTACTCCCAAGATGACCAGGAAGTGCTACTGAAGAAACTAATTTACATCGCTATCAGCTGCCGCAATCATCCCTTCATCATCTTTCGTCCGGCTCTAGTGTATGGGCACATTTTTCATCGTACAGTTCCCCCTCCAAAGCAAACCCGCCGTGTTTCGCTTTCTATTAGCTCAATTAACATGCAACTTGCACGGTGTTTAATTGAAGCCACCTTTCGATTTCTCGGCTCAGCCGTACTGGCGCGACATTAGACGAGCCACTTCGCCTGGCGCTTTGACAGTGACTGCGCATCATTCCACCTCCCGCCACCGTGGTGACAAGACGCAGCTGGAGATGGGAGTGGAGAAAAGAGGCACGCGTTCATCTCGTCGCTCCTAAAAAGCCACACATAATCGAGCTGGCCTAGTAAGGCCGTTCGCAAAGACGCGCATAGGAAAGCACGGTAGGGAACCGAACCCCGCAAAGAGTAGCGTAACAGTTTCACCGGCTTTTTTCACCCACTTTTGCCGGCGATGCCACCCGTTTCCGTCTCCATTGCGCCCTGCTCGTCCGTTTCACTTGCAACTTTCCACCCCTGCTCAGCTGGTCCGGTTCGGCACATCGTCGCACATCGTCGAAAACATCGGTCTATTATCGATTCGACACGAAACAGCAGACAAGTACAAATTACCATAACCGAATGCCGGACGAAATTCGTCGTTCGCACACAAGCACCGTGCGTACGCGCGTTTTGAGACGAGAAACTATCCTTCGACACCGGCACAACCGATCATGGCCGATACAGGCAACACTGGACGTAATGATCGGAAACGTCTCGCGGCTTACCACTCTCACCGTTTCGGTGTCGAGATGCAGTTGCGTCTGCGCGGCTCATTTAGAAAGTGCGCGAGAGTGTCGGAAAAGTGACGCAGCGAACGGCATTGCGACTGGTGGGCCGACGGGCAAGGTGTGGCCGAGATGCAAAAATCGGACCCTGAAAGGTGCACAACGGTACGGGAAACGCCCCGTGGGACTTTTCGCTTCCGGAGGTTCACCTTCCCGAGCGGGAAAGGACGCTCACCGATAACAGGCTAGTTGACACAGATTTCTTTAAGATTTTCTGTTTCTTTTTTAACATTGCGAAGCCCTTTATGCACACGAGAGAAAGCGATGCACTTGAGCTAATGCTACCAGGTTAAGAAATATTGAGAAAGATCATTAAGCTGAATTATGTATAATACAGCATAGCCACATTGGCAGCTCGATTGGAAAACAGCTGTAGATTAAGCTATTATATCACAAAGTAAACAACTCGAACGTATTTGTAATGGCCATTACGAATTTTATATTATTGTTATCACAGTACCACGTTTTGCTTCATATTTGTAATTATTTGCTCAATCATCGAACGGTATTCATCCCAATTACCTATTTTGAAAAAAGATCCAACCCGCTCGTGCGCTTCGTATGTGTGTCTCTACTATTACCGGAATGGTGTTGATGAGTTCGTAACCACCCGATATGAGTATAAAACATCAGCTCGACGAGGTAAAAAGAGCACCATGTGCCAAAAAAAAAAGAAATAAATTAAAACAGCCAGCGACCAGAAAAGACCTATCAAACCGGGACCGATCGGGTGTGAATGAGCATAAACGCCCTGCTCGTTTATCGCAAGATTTGGGTGATGAATCGCAACCGGAATTGAGATCGCCCGCGATGCGCGAATCGGGAGCGGCCTATTTGAAGCTATCGAACAGTATTATTGCTGGGAGGGTTCCCCTTCTCCCTAACCATCTTTCCCACTCACCTGCCCGGGATGGTCGAAATTGTGCCACCGAGGTGCGAGTGCGGGTCATCAATCGTAACGTCCGGCGGAGCGGACGCACATTCCCTCCCATCGATCGAGGTGAAGATTTCCGCTCTGATAATCATGTGCCCCGGGAGCACGCAGCTGCTCCACTGAACGATGTGGAGTGGCGCCCACCGTGTACTGGGCTGAGGTAAAACACCATACCCTCCCGACAAAAATACCGGGAAAAGCGGGGCCTTCCACGACAGGCAAACCGGTGCTTGAGCAGATGATTTGTGTCTTCCAAATTAAGGGGTCTTCATTCCAGTTTTCTTGCGGGGTCTGAATTTTTCGGTTCGTGAAAGAACCGTTGTCCTGCTACTGGTGATAATTTTTTTCTGTTTTTATTTTTAGCGGGCTTTATTTTGTGGGGCGCACATACGCACGTACAGTGTGCACCGCTAGGCTGTTGAACTTCTCAACGGAAGAGCCGACGCCAAAGGGTTTTGTGGTAGTGCAAAAAAAAAACAAAAAAAAACAAACAAAATCTCATATGTAAACACGAATCACATGGCCGCCGAGACGAATGGTTAAGAGAAATGCAAACGAAAGCTATTCCAAACGGGCGTTCCAACGTGGGTGAAATGCATTATTCGTGTGGTGAATGTTGGCGGATTTCCATTTTCCATTTCAATGCAATTCGCAACCACACGGTTGAATGTGTGCCGATGTTGGTACGCTCGCCTGTGTGTATGTGGGTGAATGGCTGTGTGTATTTGCTGTGAAGTGGTTGATGTTTAGTCTCTTCTCCCTCTCCACCATAAGTGTTGATGGAGCATGCGGCGCGACGGATGTGATTTTCTGAACGACCGGTGAGGCACGCCGGAGATGCCGGCGGGTTCAGCTAGTGCCCTAAAGCGCGTGCAGCACGTCTTAATCCATAAAAGCGAATTTATTGCAATAAAAAGCTTAACAGAAGCACATGAACACAGATACACACTTTACGCCTACAGGAAAGATGCAGACAAAGTACTTCTGTGCTGCTACACGAGCGCACATCGAAGGATTTTTTTATGCAGCTAGCATTTTTCACTCTCCCTAAACCTATAGTACTAAACGTAGCTATAGTACAAATCGATGATTTTTTCATAGGGAAATTATTCAGAATAATTTTACTTGTCTTATTGCAAATATGAGAATGTCAGGCAAATAAAAAACTCTTTACAGGTTACTGTATCTACACATTTCCACAGCATGGAGCTGGTTAGTACTATATTATGAATTGTTAATTCCAAAAAAATTTTACAAATGATATTAATTAATGACATTAATTTAAGCAATACTTTGTAATCAAACCTGGAATTAAATTGGTATTTGAATTTGAAAGCGTCGTGTACAAAAAGCCATTTTAATATGATAACTTCTGGTAATATTTAACTATGCTTAATTATAACTTTGATTCTGAAAACATTGCAAATGCTCAATCACGTAATGATTAGAATAAAATTTTTACGAATAGATTATTGCATTATGTAGTGACAAATTTAGCACCCATTCGATTAAATAGGCATCGAATAAAGGGTCAATGAAGCTTGAAATTATTTTCCTGTGATCGGTGACGGTGAATTATGTGGTGTACAAATTAAATTTCATGATACCGCTCTAGACCGTTCCCATGAAAAGGTTCAGTTGAACGAAGTGTACCAAATATTTTACTACTTTCAATGTGAAATCTATGAGCTAATAATTTAACTTTCTCCGCCTTTACATGATCGACGTGCAGGGATTTTGGGGATTTCGCGCAATGCTGTGGTTTTTCGTAGCTTTCCATCATAATTTCGTTCACCACAAACAAGAGAAGTGCCAGCGGTTGAGGAATTTTCGAAAGCTAAATCAATAGCAAGATGCCTGAAAAGGTTTTATAAAGAGACATTTGCAAGGTGTGAATAGATATTTTATTAAGATTTTTCGTAAAGGATACATGCTGTATGTTTTGATATTTGATTTTGCTCAGATTTTACGAGTATTTTTTTATGCCACAAGAATTATTCTGAGGAATAGTTTTTGAGTTTATTATATACCAACATGTACAATAAACGCACCAATTAATATGATAAGATTTTCAACCAATAATGGAGCGATATTTTTCCGGCAGATATTTTGTATTGAACAACAAACAACATAATAAACGGTTAAACTTTACTTGACTATAAACGTTCGTAGCTTATTACAAAGGTTCAATAGCATTTTCAACACATACAAACTCTGAAACTATGAGACTACATTGGTAATCGTTTCTGTAAAGCAGACCCAATGTGATCAAAATAATAAATCAAATTTCTCTAAAATTAAACTTCACAACTCTACCAAATCGTTAGCTATCGAGAGGGAAACTCAAATTGAAATTTGAATCATAAAAAAAAATCTTTTACAGGATTCAGAGCATCTAGCAGAGTTATGGAAATTAAAAATAAAAATACTAAATATTTCATCACCATTGAAAAATCATTACCGTTACTCAACAGCTCCCGCAATTACATTTTTTTTGTTATTTTCTTTACTAAAGTATCGCGCGGGAATATTTATTTCTTTCTTTTTTAGGATTTTCTATCAGAAAACTATCTAATTTTGGTTATAAGTTCGGTTTGTGGGATGGAGAAAGCAATAATCGATGTACGGTTATAATTAATTACTACCTTTTTTTCAGAACATCATCCTGTGATATTCATTCGTTCGGGAAATCTCCACCCGGCTGTACGTTTCGTTGCCGATGGTGCGTCAAACGGAAAAAAACTGCCACAGACATCCGGAAGCAAATTCCTCTCCCGTTTGCACCAACACGCAAGCATCGGGCGTTGCACGTCTTTTGCATCAAACTGTTATATCAAACGGTGCGACGGTTTGAGTAACCTTCATTTGGGTGCGTTGACGAAAGTGAGAACATATTCCGACATCGCCATGGTAACCATCCGCTGCCTTTCTAGACCGATGGCACGGAAAACGATTCTGCTCCTGTTGATCGCCTTCTTGATGCGGTCTGCAACGGCCAGCGAAAATGACACCAGTTCTGGCTCAAACGAGTTGCAGGATTTTGAGGACGCCCTGACAGACTACGTTGGCGATTGGTTCAGCCGAAATTCACGAAATTTAATACAAAGCACGCTGGTCGACCGATGGTCGGTCGGTGATAGCAACTCCTCCGCGTCATTCAGCGAATTTGACCGAAGCGTTATCAAGGGGGTGGCACGATTTCTCGGAACGGCCACCGACGTCGTCCAGGGCCGTGCCGGAAAGCAGACGCCTGAATCGGGGCGATTGTTCTTCTTTAAAGGTAAGTATTTATAGTGAGTGCGCAGTGAGTGCTAGAAACTTCTTCACCATCGTTATTGCTGCTTTTCTTTACAGGAATGAAGAAGCTCCTTTGGCCGGTTATGATTGGGCTGCAGATAGTGAAAACCGTGCTCATCATGATGTTCCTGCCGAGCATTATTGGTTCCCTCGGCAAGATCGTGGGCAAAGGTGAGCGAGACGGTTCGGGGATGGGTTGGTAACATTGAAAATTACATATCTTTTTTTTCGTATTGTAGGCCTTTCGTCGGTCTCTGGTTTGTCCCATCCAGCGCAGACGGTAGACGACTTGGACTTTAAAGACACCACATCTTACAATGCGGACCACGACTTCGGCATGAACGACGGCACCAGCTATCTGCCACCGGATGGTATGTGTTTTCATTGCGGCAAGAGGAACGGCAGGGGTTGAAACCTAATTTAATTATCACTGTGTTGATTTTAAATTAAATGTTATTTAGACTCCATTTTTAAGCGAGTGATTTCGAGATATTCGCTTCATTAACACCATTTGCGTTCGTCTAGTATAAGGGCTTTGAATGAAACAACGAGTGCTTTAAAGCACATAATTTACATTTTTTCATTAATACGTAATTTGCAGCCATTACTCATTGAACGATGAAATTGTTCTTCATAATTTGTTTGTCAAAAAGGACACAGTCGTTCGGCGAAATTGTTCATCGCTTCTGACACGAATTGATGATATTTTTCGGAAGCTCTGTTAATGAGCATCTATTAATATTTACTGTAATTTACATTAATTCATGGGAGTGGTTTTGGGTCAAAAGAATACTTTTATAATAGTAATTAAATTATATTATATTAATTAAAGCTATAAGTAAGCCGAACCCTTTTTAAAGTTATGTTGAGCGAATCAGATGTTTAAATTGAGTTGTAGCTAGTTTTTACATTTCGAAATTTTAAATTTATGTGTATTTTAAAGCTTTTATGCGTTTCGTTGGTTCATTTTCGAAGCTTCTCATGTTTGTTCAAATATAATTTAATGTTTAAAAAGTTTACCTTAGCTGTGTTCTGCGAGAATGAAATCTAATTATTATTTTTATTTTTGTTTTCTTTGTTGATTGAACCTTTGCAGACAGTCACGCCTCCGGAACAAGCTACAATACGATCGTGTACGATCCGTCCTCGATGGGTGCTCACAGTAACGCAGCTAACGCACTGTCCCGACTCGGTTACGGCGGCGGTCGCGTGACGTACGTTGGTCCATCGATGGCCCAGGCAGCCAATCGGCGGAAGCAACAATCGGCGAAGAACGATTTCAAGATCTTCCACGACATACCAAGCAGCAGCTTGCTGCTGACAAACTACGATCCCTTCTACAGTCCGCTGCTGTCCCGGTTGGACGCAATCTTTGCCCAGATGGGGCTTACGAACAAGGAGGAACAGTGCCGTCAGCGGCTCGTCTGCTTGATGTATGCCAACCCGGCCAAGTATGCACCGTACAGCAATCTAATCTCGGCGCAGCTCAGCAGGTGAGAGGCGCAACAAACTGGCTAGTGCATCGTCACTTCCGATGGAACGGTATAGCTGTCAATCGATATTTTGCTTTGAATTCGTAGGGAGCTAGATGAACTGCGTAAACCAACCAACGACAATCCCGACATTCTGCGGTTCTTCAAGTACATGCGGGCGGCTAAGGACGGACAGGATGGGGTGGATTGTGATGCACATTACAAGGACTGTACCGGCTACAAGGATCTCTCGAACCCAGCCATGGTGACAACGTTCAACGACATCAACAAACTAGTGCACGCCCGGAAGCTGTAGAAGCACACCGGAAATGGGGACGACCGGAAAGATTTCACCCTCGAGCGCCATTCAAACGGGACAAGAAACCGTGCGGGAGGATGCATTATTCACAAAGAAGCAGTCACATTGATCGCACTATTTTCATCAAGTAGCAGAAGAAAAAACATGGTGCACAACTAGAAAGAATCCCGGAAATGATACATATACCATCACTGCTCCCGTTTTCATGCTGCTTTCACTGCAGCGATGTAGAGACGAGTTTTCTCGGGTGTGCTGGCGATGAAAGCGACTTGCGATTTATCATGCCGAACTCGTTCCAAAAGAATGTGTTTTCCCGGGTGCCGGAATTTGACTATAGAAACCTAATAGGACACCGGAGCACAATCGCCGCTGCTTTGTGTACTTTATTTATTTTCCCGTCTACTATTTATTTATTTATT
>JXWZ01009080.1:0-13882 GCA_000956215.1 Anopheles farauti No. 4
GCAGCACCGACACCACCACCATGGAGATGTGCTTGGAGGGTTGGAAGATGCGGCCGGTACGATGACGCTGACGAAAACTTTCCCACCGTTCGTGCACAACAAAAATCCGGACCTGACAGAGTCGAACCTGAAGTCACTGAACAATGATTACATACTGGGGCAGCTGAATAACTTCGGCCAGCCGGTCGGTGAGGCATCGGCGAACAATCTCAACACGTTCGGTGCCCATCACCATCACCATCATCCGGCGGTTCAGCCGCCACTTCCACCGCATCGCCGGCAGGCGCTGCTGCATACACCGACCTTCCTGGACGGCGACACTAGCAGCCCGATCGATCCGATCTACTACAACATGAACTCATCGTCACCGCTGCTGCAACAGCAAACGTCCTGGGGTGTTTCCTCTTCTCCACAGGCACACGGTGGCGGAGGGATGTCGGGTGGTGCCGGTGTTCACACGGGGCTCTCCAATCCGGTCTACCAGCACTCGACCACGAACCTCAACCACAGCCCGGAGCTAAACGAAGAGTACTACGGTACGAACGGACAGAACCGGCCACCATCGGTACGCTCCAGCTACTCCAACTTCCATGGGACTCGTCCACTCAGTTCGTATCTGGGGGGAACAGTTCAACAGCAGCAACAGCAGGGTGGTGTCACTAACCGAGGCTACAATGTGTCTCCTCCGGGCCAACAGGGTGCCGCTGCTGGCATGGGACACCCGGTCGAGAACGTGTTCGCTAATCTCACCAACGGTAACAACCAAGGTCAAAGTTCGGTCGGTGGCGTGACGGATCCGATTGCCATCCCGCAGCTACCCCACAGGCGTTCCGTGTCCCGCGAGAGCCTACGGGCGATGCAGTTCCTCAACAGTGGTCCACCGGCATACAACCTGAACTACCACACACCGCCAGACTCCGAGACCACCATGTGATTGGGAGGGAAAAAGAAACATAGAGAAAAAGTGACTTGTACATAGACACATTCACACGAGATCCTTTTTTTGTGAAGATTTAGTTGGAGCACATCTTTCTCTCTTATTAAGATGGTGAAGTGACTCTCCGCAGGCGTGGAGAATGTAAAAAGAATTTATTAACCTTAACTGATATGATGCTGAACCCACTGGTGGATAGCTATATATATATACACACACACACACACTTGGAGGTAATATTTTAAAGCAAGTAGGTGCTGGTTAGTGTTCAAAAAATGTACAAAGAACAGGCAGACAGTTAATCCATTTATGAATTTTATGTGTGATTCCGTACATGAGCTGTACTGAAGGTAGCAATTACGGTAAGATGGTTTGAAGAACGATTTTAGTTGAATTTAAGGAGTGCTTTACACGTTAAGAGCTATTGCTGCTATGCTCATCTTGTGTTTGTGTTGTACTTAGGAGAAAGTATCATTGCTTGTGGGCGTTAATAGCGTGAGAAACTATACATATTCAAGGCGAAAAGCAAGCTTCCGCCTCTTTTTCGTGTGAAGCGATCGTTGGTGTATGTTTATGTGAAAGTGTACTCTAAAAAACCCGCAATGGATCGATCGGATCGAGTCGGTTCGAACAGAAGTTGTGATTACTGCTTAGCTAGGATTAAAGGACGAGCAATAGGAAAGCATTGAGTGGCTAGGCGAAGATTGCTCGTAATAGATTACGCTCCTTTTTATAAGTGCTCTTAAGAAAGAAAGAAGATCTTGATATATATGCCAAAGTTTATAAAACTTGTAGGATGTAGCAGGCACTTTACAGTATACACGCACATTCTCGCCCTGCAAACTGATTAGAAGTATACGGATTAAGAGTAGTACAATTGGAATCGGAAACATTTAGAGCCCCGCGTTACTGTAGACGGGGAGCGATGCATGTGTGCTAGTGTTTTAAGGTTTAACAGGAGCTTCCCGTAGGACAGAGAGGAACCTCCGATACACAAACTCCCGCCGTTACTTACCGTGCGTGTGTTCGTGTGAATAAGTATCGTTTGGGTTTTCTTTTCGTTTCACGTTTCACGGTTTCGAGTGTGTTTTATTTTTCGATTTCGATTTCGACGTCAATAAAAAGACTCGCTAAAACAAGCAATTATAACAACTAAAACAAAGCGAACGGACGTTGCACAAATTGGCTTTGCGTTTCCTTCTTGCTCCCACACCGGCACTCAGGTACGTTCCAGTGATGCTTTCTCCTTCAGCTCCCAGCACGACTCCCAGAAGGTAATCAATCGTTGGTCCGCGTTCGAGCAGAACTCCTTGAAATCGCGCAACATCTTCAACTGGAACAGATCGTCCGTTTGGGCAATGACGAGCGATTTCCATTTCTTGTTCGGTATCATGTGGTTCCAGGACCATAGGAATCCGGTCCGGCGAATCACTTCACCGTCGTCTTTCGTGTTGCCCTTAACGCCCGTGACATGGCGCGTGATGTACGACGGTTCGTGCCCGGTCGGTGCCACCATCTGCGATTCGTACGAGGCCGAGTAGCGGTTGATGAAGGCGATCGGTTTCTTCATCGTGCTGCCACCGGAAGCGAGTCGTTGCCGTGACCTTAGTCCCATATTTGGGTTCGGTACGAGCAGGAACATGTTGCCGCTGCAGTGGACGTACTGCAGATCGAGTGACACCTGGTTGGAGCCGGTTTTTGTTTCCACCGTGCAGCGCATGAAACCGAACCGTCGTACAATCGCTTCCTGGAACAGCAGAAGCCGCCGGGCCCAGCTTTCTTTGGGGAACTCTTGGAATAGACAGCTGCGGTGCTGCTTGAGACAGTCGATGTCGAGCGGGATGAAGATAGGGCCCCGCAATGGGTCCGACTTTTCGGTGAACGGTTCCGCCAGCGGATCCGCCGGGATGGTGACGAGCTGGAAGCCACACGGTTGCGCCTTCCGGCACCAGCCGTAGATGAGATCGTACACGATCGGCCCGGATGCGGTAATCCACTGGACGACGATTTCGTACGCGTGCCCGGGCAGCATGCGCCGGTGGTAACGGGCGTGGCCCCACTCGGTACGGTCCGATTTGGAGCCGATATCGATCTCGAGATGCGTCTGCTTGTAGAGCAACCCATCCAACAGCGCGTCTTCCTCTTCCAGCAGGTCGATCGTTTCGTGCAGGAACGTCGGCACGCCCCGATCGTGGGAGTCGATGGGTCGGGTTAGATCCGGGTGACGAATCTCTACCTCCATCCATTCGTTCTCGAACGCGGCCAGGTCACCGAGCGGGGGAACGTACTCCTGCGATTCTTTATCCTGCCGCGCGATGTAGTACAGACAGAAACCGGTAACGACAGGCTTGTTAAAATCGCCAGAGGCATGGCAGATAAGACGGTTGCTGTAATCGAAAGAATAGGTAAGTAGTTGTGATAGGTAGATACATATTCATGAATTTTGTAATTATATTGCAAACATACTTTAAAAAGTTTTTTAATTAAAAATCGCTTCTTTTTTATGACTGACCAAACAAACTCCCATGCATTTAGTCAGGACACAAACCGAAACGCTTCAAAAATGTAACGCAGAGGGCTCTGCTTTAAAATGGTCGCTTTACTTCGCCGTATTCGTTGACAAGAAAATATTGTTCTCTGTTTTGCTTGAATTTACTTACCGTCTCATTTCCTCCAGTATCTCGATCGGTTGGCAAGGTCCCTCGATGCGATTATGCAACCAGTTGATTGCATCGTACGAAACGAACGTGCACGACGGCATACTCTGGGCCGGTGCCAGAAAGCCCACACCGTGCACCGGATGACGCAGCGCGTCGAAGATCTCCTGCAACGTGGCGGTTGATTTGAGTTTGTTACCTTCACCACCGAAATCGTCTCCATCTTCCGGCAACCCCTGTTCAGTGGCGGTATTCAGTGTGGATAGTGGAATTCCATCAACGGTCGTGCGCCCTCCGACTGAGCTGACCGTCATCGGTGATCCAACTCCAACGATTGCACCCGGTGATGAGGTACCATTGGTACCGGCAGTTGATGAAACCAGCGCTCCCGCAGCTCCACCGATGGGAGACGCAGTTTGGATGGCACTTCCACTTTTATCCAGCACTTTGGAGCCGGTTCTTGCAAGAATGCTGCGGTGGCGGTGGAGACGGAAGAAAGATGGCGTATAACGTTTGAGTTTACATTGCTAAACTATTGGAAAAGCATGATATAGTACAGAAAACGGCAGGCAGGCGTGTGTTGCACAAGCGACTTAAAGTAACGTTTATTACGGTAGAAGCGAACAACTATGGCAGCTTACCTTTCGTGTGGGCAAGAAGATAAAAAAATCGAAACGCTTACCCCGTTTTAAGATACTAATATCAACACGAATTATTGTTTCTAGTCAACAATGGCTCATTGATGGATGATTGGGTGAACAAAACGCATACACATGGCAAAGGAACACGCATACATATAAACTAACCTGGTACCGGCGAGAGTGCTAGGGAAATAAAAGCGTTCGGGTGTAGTGTGGTGATGAGGATGAACATGATGACCATTACTGGTGCCGTTATAATACAGTTTAACCCATCCACCATGCTGGAAGAAAAATTAAAATCAAAGCAAATTTAAGGAACGAAAAGATACACGAAATAAAAGAAAAAAAAAACAAACAAACCGATATCGTGTGCCAGATACAACAAGCGAAAAATAGGGTGCAGCATATTTTGCGATCGAAAAACCACGACCTATAACTTACTTGCTCATTCTTGTCAAACTGTCTAATAACTACGGATCTAAAGTAGTGCGCTGCTAGTGGCAATAACTTACAAAAATACGTAATAAATACCAATCGAAACTAATAGGGCATTAGCAAGAAGAGCTGACAAGAGCAATAGCACACGCACACATAAGCACCCAACGCAAGTAAAACCATACCCGCCTCCCGCCCCAGCAAACACACGCAGGCGTCCAAAGCAATAGCAGTGCAGAAATAGGGGAAAACAATTAACCTGAATTTGGACTTTTCCGGCAGCCGGTTGCTTAAGACGCGATCCCGGAACGGTTGGGGCGCCGTTACCTTTCCAACACATCACGAAAGGAGTGGTGTGGTAAGGGAAGGAAAGAGAAGACAATAAGAAAATTTTTCGTTAGCGAAAGGACTCACACTTCATTTGAACCCTGGGATTGGTTTTTCCAGTCAAGGAAGGAAGGAATGACACAAAGGAAAGTCGGCTATAATGATCATGTAAATGGGGCCGAAATTATTGAAAGCGTAACAAAAAGTGAATATTAATATATAAAAATGAAACAGAGAGTTTAAGGATCGAACAGCGGATAGAAAAGCAAATCGTTTAACGGATTTTATTTTCTGTTAAATAAATGGAATTCGAATAAAGCGAAACTTCCACCATTGAAGTAGCAAAAGGACACAAGGAAATATTATAAGTTGCGCAGCGAAATGAAGGAAAAGGGAACGTGAGGGAATTAAAAAAAAATGAAGTAAAATACAGTTGAATTAAGTGAAAGCAATGTTAAAAGAAAATCAGTGTGTTTGAAATAGAAAACCATTTTGTTAACAATATAAAATGAGAGCAAAATATTTTAAACTTTTTGCAACCATTCGTGACATAACCATTCCGAAAAGTAAGCTAAAAGGGTAAAGAAAAATCCTGCTCATTCTAAATAAAGTTTCACTTGAGAAAGAATGAATCAAAACAAGCCCAACAATGAAAAATAGCTTCTTCCTTGGGGTTCCCTAAAAGAAAATAATAGGATATCGAACGATATATTTTTGGAAGACGACGGGAGAGACGGGATAGTTAGAGTTTAGGGGGTTTTTAGCACACCTGGTTTGGTGGTGGCCTCGACAGGATGCTGGTACTGTGGCGTCGTCTGGTAAGGTGCGTTTGCTGTGGACAACCCTGGAAGGATAAGTTGTGTATCGTGTGCTTCATAAGAGCGAATTTGTGGTTTTACGGTATACAATAGATAGCCATTTCCCTGGTAGGTTTTTGTGTTTCCATTATAACATCCATTACATCCGTCATCATGCAATACGTAGATCGTACCGGTGTATACATGTACTGAAGAGTACGTGATGCAAACGAATAAATGTCAATAAATAATCCACAAACTAGGATAGAACTTGTTCTATCGGAATCCAATAGAAATCTATAAATAGAAGCATATCCTGATGATTTGTTGGTTTAATAGAATCAAATACGAAGAACGATGTTTTTTTTAGAAACAAATGACGGTTTTATAAACCGTACGCATCTCTTTTAAATCAATCATGAGGATGGAAAACAAATAAAATATAGTTTTGTCGTATTCGTGGTATGAAAGCAGCGGTGCAATGATCAACATTAAATATCATTAGTCACGTTTGCAATCATCGTAGTAGTAAGTGGTGGTAGTGATAGAAGAAAAAACAAACGGTTAAGAACTACACACGGAGTGAAACAGAAGCCTACTGCGCATCGCCCAATCATTTCATACCGCACTCGGTAGGCTAAAAGGAAACAAAAATCGTTAGAAATTCACATCGAAACACAAAGGAACCGCACAAATATAGTATTGAAAATTTAGAATAAGAAACAAAAACACAAATACACAAAAAAAATCAAACGCCGATAGAACCGTATCCGGGCCAACTTACCCGCGTCTTCTTCGCCGGTTGTATCTTTTTGATCTTGTTCAGGTGCGCCTCGACGAAGCGCACGAAATCGTTGCAGCTTTGCCGATCGGGCGGGAAGGGGGTATCCTCGTGGTAGATGTCGCACCGGCGCACCGTACCGTCGAGTATTTTCTTCATCGCTGGATCGTCCTTCGGGAGGAGGTACATACGATAGCGCCAGTACTTCATGTTCTGCGGTGCGGGAGAGAGAGAGAGAGAAAGATGGAAAATTAAAATCGTTTTACACTTACAGCAAAACAAGACAGTAATTACCTCGTGCAGAGGGTAGTCCGTGTCGCCCCGTGTACAGATGTACTGATCCATGTAGTTCCAGTTGAAGTTTTCCAGCTTTTCGGTGGTGAAGTGTACCCCGCTCACCTCGTACGTGTCGTGTTGCGGTGCGTGGAACCGATACCGATAGTCCACGTTGATTGGTGGGTATGGGTGGCTGGTGGCATGAAGGATTTTTTTCATTACGTAGCACGTTCTGTGAGTGCGATTTGCCCATCATACCGAGGTCGGTAGCGTGTCACTGTGATAGCCGAACCGCTGAGCGAAATGCGATGGAAGATTCGCCCAATCGACAGCAGATATTCCTTGGTGGGTTCTTGCGGTGGCTGACGCCTGAGGACGCTACTGGCGGTGGCGAAGTACGACGTCGGCTGTAAATGACCCCCACAGCACGGTGCATGCGGTGGATTCGTTGCACTCTTGTCCGGAAGCACGATCAGCTGGAAACCCTGTAATGGACGTGGGTAAGAGATAAATAGAAACAAACTCTTTTCAGCTGTGGCTTTCGTTCACCTGTGCTAAACGCTGCGAGACGAGCTCCTTGAACACTTCATCCGTCGAGAGAGGTTTCTTATAGACGGCCCGGTTCTGTGCGTAGTCCGCATTGAAGTCTTCCGGCAGAAGCGTGTAGTCCGAGACGACGTAGTCGTTGTGAAGCGATCGCTTGTCCGGGAAGTAATCGGTCGTGATCGGCAAACAGGCCGGTATCGTTAGCGACTTCCAATCCACCCCTGACGTCGTTGAAACGTTTGGAAAGGCACAACGAACGATGGATAAAGCGGAGAGTTAGTGATACAACCAGGCAAGGTTGCGACGCTAAGCTACCATTGAAATCACGAAAGCACAACTAAGCAAACCCAAGTGACAATTAAAGCAACTTTTCTGCTGTTTACAAGAGCCAAGAATGTTAGTGAGTAGCTAACGAGAAGTTCAATCTTGGAGTGTTTTTAGCGATTTTCTAGGTTTAAAGAACGAACTACACTTTTTAAAACAAACGTTCCCTCAATCCGTTCACTACCGTACTTCGGGTAAATTGTAAATCATGCAATCATGCAGCGTTTTCATTCATGCTCAGTTTGTTTTTGCTTCGCGATGCGTTGGATGTATGATCATGTATGGGAGCGTTGAACGTTTGGTCAGGAAAAAAATGAAGAAAACATCACTCTTTGAAACAAGAAAACCAAAAGTAATACAACAGCTGGTTGGCCAATTCGGGACGACGATGCATGATTTACACGTTACCTCCAGAGGAAAGCAGGAAACGTTACCGCGGAGAAAGGTGCCGAACCGGAAAGAAAAATCTAGTGTAAGTAGAGACAGCGGAAGGTGCTGGTAGGTGCTGTTTCGATGGACGAGTGTTTCTAAAACAAGGTGCAAGTCCACCAAGGAAGTAGGAAGTAGACCATTCGTTGGCTTACAACACAAGCTATGGACAGCGTAGTTATTTTAGTTACAAAGCACAAAACACAAACACAAGATATCACATTTAGCTGCGACAACATTGGTAACCACGAAAGCCGCCATCAAGTTTTTGTACAATACAGTGCAGAAACGTTCAGACAAGGGGACAAACGGATAGTTTGGTGCATTCCTACGAAGGAAGGAAAAATCGGGACGATCGTGTCGCGTCTAGTTGGTGAAACTGTGTAAAATCTTATACCACAGTGTATTTCCTTTCATCTTTTTATTGAAACTACATAATAATTGAAAGTAATGAAATGGGTTGTTTGAATAATTCGTATTCTGACACAATTCTGCAGGGTCAACACGAAAAGAGAAAGAGTGCGAGAATGGTAAGAAACATGCCCTCAAAGTACCATAATGCATTCACCATCTAGACGGAACGAAATTCCCGTACAAAACACAAAACAAACTACTACCAGCGACCGAAACAGAAAGGAACAGTGCATAATCAAAACAGCCATAGAATGGGTAACGCACAGGGTAGATAATTTGTACAATCACGGATTGAAAACCAAAGGTACAATACATTATAGGAATGTGTAGAAAGTGCTTGCGTGTTGCGTGACATAAACGGAACAAGGAGAAGCAAAGGAAGAGAAATTTAGGTGGAAGCCAAAGAAATGTGCTAAATATACAAAAACGTACTACTACTTCTATTATCGATAAAAGTAACAGAATGCGGTAATAGGAAAGAAAACGGTTTCGAAAGTAAGTTGCAACACAATGGTGTGCGATTTGTGTATCCCAACCTATGATCACTCTGCCGACTGGTCGTTGGCCCGGTGTTTGCGGTTCCGCGGGTTTCCGGGTTTACGTATATGTTTTGGTGGAGACGCACGCATTACACGACGAGCGTGGACGAATGTGACCCGGACGGATGTTTGGGTAACGTAACGCACATACATACATACAACACACATACATACACGGGAAGGATATAGAAAGAAAACGAATAAAGAAAGAGATTGAAATTGATGTTTGGAAAGCGAACGAAAACGTTGGTATAATATTGCGTGGGATGTGCGTGATAAACGAATTTATGTTGTTGGTTGTTTTTTTTTTTGGTTCGGACCAGGAGTACCAGCAGTACGTGGTTCACGGGCGTCCACAGGCGGTGGAGAAGGCAGAGAGGGAGCAGAGCAGGTAACAATTGGGTTGAAGGGTGGTGGACGTATAGAAAGAGGCAGAAAGAAGACCCGGAGATGTGGCATAACCCTCCCCGCGCCCGATCCGTCAGGCATAGACAGCAACACAGCAGCAGCGAAGTCACAAATAATATAAGAAAAAGAAAACAGCACGACGAAGAGAATAAAAAAATATATTAAAAAAAAGTGCAACTCGTGTTTGTTCGCAGGACATCGGGTGCGGCGCGTGTTTGGAAGAAGGCAACCGAAAAAAAAGGGTGAGCGAAAAGTGCATCAAACGTTCCGATGCATGAAGCGCATTCGTCAGCAGTCAACCCGCGAACAACAGCGCGACGCAAACGTGATGATGCAAACGGGTAATTTAAAAATAAATTCACAAACATTGCACGACGATGGCGGAGAAGAGTGCGTTCAGGAGCAGACGAATTGGAACATTTTCATTTTTTTTTGCTGAGTGTGTGGTGCGTGTGCGTGAGATGATGAGATGAGCCATGCGATCGATACTGTCCGATCGCAATGGGGAGCGCGAATGGGTAAATGATATGAAACAGAATAGGGAAAACATTCTATTAAACATGGTACGCATTTGTGTGTTAGCGCGAGCGAGTGACTGAAGTAGTGTTTCGCCATAAGCGTCTCACATTGGTGAACAAAACGGAGCAAGTTTGTCACTCTAGCGAGGTTTCTTCGCAAGTTCTGCACTCCTAGAGTGAAAGTAACTCACTCTTCGTGAAGAGTTGCTCCGTGTTGCGCACTATGAAAACGTGTGTTAAGGAATGATCCATGACAATCTAGAAAACGATGCTCAACAGTTAAGGTAAAAAAAAGAAACACTACACGCAACTGCAGATATTAGCACCCTAACAAATAGTGTTGGTGGTTGGAATATAACGGATGAACAAGAGTATGAGTTTTCACGCCAGGCATACGAGCCCGGAGAACGGAAAGGAATCTGGGTAAGGAAACGAATCGTCGTGGAGATGTGAGTCAGGAAGAAGAAGTGAAAGAAAACAACGCGATACATGGAGCGATATTAGTTTTCAGGGGAATAATGGGAAAGAATGGATGGATGGATGGAACGCCACAACAACAGTAGCGTTTCGGCACAACACGCCCCTCGTCACGTCGGTGCTACCTGTAGTTAGGGCCGGTGTCCATTCTTGTTCGCCTGTGGCACCCCACAGCAGGGTGAGACTTTTCGACGGCGTCACCGGCACGTGCGGTCCAGCCGGTGAGTGAAGGATCGACTTTTTACGGTTACCTTTGTTTGGGTGGGAAAATTAAGATGATTAAGGAATTGGTGAAAACAACACACAACGTTCATCGCTTACAACCATTCTCCGTGATCCACTTCAGATCGTCCTCGTTTAGCCGGCTGTCAAAGGAAGCGGTACTACCGTGCCTCACCCGGCCCCAGGTACAGGTGGACGTGTGTGCGTACTCGCTGCTCGAGTCGAGATCCACAAAGTAACTGGACGGTTGGGTCGCGGCCGGAACGGCCTGATAGTGATGTTGCTGGATCAGCACGCCTTGTGGACCCTAAAGAACGAGATATTTTTTAACGAAACTTTTCTATCAGCATTTTTATCAGTACAATACCTTCGGAAAAATGTGTGTCCACCGCCTTCGATTCGACGTTAGCTTGATGGTAACGTGCGACGGATCGAAGGGATTGATCAAAGCTCGTCCCGTGCGCACGACGGGTCCACTGGACGAACCGAACGACCCGGTGCGACCCTCGATGATGGGAGACGTGATAAGGGCTGGCTTTGGCATACCGAGAATATCGCTCGTGTTCGGTGAACTACTCCGTGACGCCACACTCACGTTCAGCAGACTGTTCGAAGCGTGATGTATGTCCGGATCGGACATTTTGCGACGCAACCGCGACGGACTGAGCGCGTCCTGTTCCCACTCGGAAGCCCGCGCATACGTACCGAACCCATCCAGACTCGGTACGGAGGTTTTCTTCGTGCGAGCCATACGCTGCAACGAGCTCGTCCCATGAACGGCCGGTAGCTGGAAGATTTGATCATCGTACGCATCGTAATCGAACAAACAGTTGTGGATGTATTCGTTCTTTTTGTCCACGGTTTGCTTCGGCAGTCGAATCCTTCCTGTCCCGCTCGGAACGGGTTGCTGCGGTTCGGTACTGCCACCGATAGTAGGCGGTGGTTTAATGCGCGGAATGAACGTGGAGTAAGGTAGCTTTTTGTTCGTCGAGTAAAAGCTCAAATTTATCCAGTGCGGCATCGAGTAGTCATCGATCGAGGTGTGTGTGTCTTTGTTGTGGAATTTTAGCAACGGGACCGCGTGTAGTGGTTGTTCACCAACGCACACCAAATCACTTCCCACACCATTATCGATGATGCGCTGCTTGGTGATGTTCGTTAGCTCACGGTCCACTTCGAACACACCAACGCCTGGTGTAATTACCACCGACAGCTGACCGGTGCGGTCGAAACTTCGATCGAGGAAGTGTTTCTCGAACACGTTCAACGAAATGTTGAGCACCTCGAGGAAATTTCCCTGTGCCGCCGTTGAATTCGTTGCCGGTGGGATACGCGTCCCGGCGGGAAGATCACTCCGTTCATGGTACTTCAACACCACGTCCCGGTAACCGGTGAACAACCGGCGCAGCTGGACCAATGTCGTGCTCCAGTCGTCGCAACGTTCGTTCTGGATGGCGACGCGGTAAAAATCCTCATAGAACCGTCCTCGATAGTCGATCTGCAGACACTCGCGCATGTGCGGCGGAAATTCGTCCAAACTTTTTGCGGCGTAAAATGTGCGCGAAAACAGCACGATTGTGACCTCATGATTACTGCCGAGCTTCTGCCACTTTTTGTACAGGTCCGCAAGGAATCCGTTCACCGCCTTCTCGAAGTACAGATCACCGTAAATGTCAAAGTCCCACATCTCGGACGACATCTGCACGAACAGATACACCATCGAGGTGTTACTGCGAAAGACCACCTTTGTTTCCTCGTTTATCACGCCACAAGCGACCCGTTCACCCTGCGACCACATCTCGTACACCTGGCAACGGATGCAACCTTCGCACGATTCGATTTTCTTGTTCAGATACACACACGTGTTGGTCAGGCGCATCTTCAGCCGCCACATCTCCGACCGCCCAATGTACTGATCCTTGAAAGTGATCTCAACAGAATCGAGTGCCACATCGGCGGGATCAACGACGCGCATGTAGACATCGTTGTACGCCTTCAGATTGAAGGTGGTCGCTACGTTCACCTCCACACTGATCGTTTCGCGCGAATTGAAGTCTTTGTTGAGGCAGGTGACCTGCAGCAGCAACCGGCAACCCTCATCGTCTGGTAGGTAGATTTCGACGATATCATTCAGCTTTAGGTCCGGATGTTCCTTCGGATTGAGCACCAAGTCTTCGGCTGGAAGGATGAAGGAAAAAAAAAAGTAATTAGTAAACTGTTGGCATTGAATCCCAAACGTAACCAAATTTCCGTTTTACTTACTGCTGAACGTTTTTTGATGCGTTACAAGCTTGAATAATTTATGTATCATTTTCTTGCGTAATATGTCCGTGTTTGTCACGAACCATCACAATAGGGTATTTCGTGATACGACACGATCAAAATTATAAACTCGATTATTCAGTGTAGAGTATACCTTTGTTAACGACTCTCCTACGATTTATGAGGATTCAATACCACCGAAATGAATGTGGTCTGATAAGCGAAATAGGTTCTGGGGTAACAGTACGAAGGAAGCTCTATGGAGTAATACGTTTCTCTGCCTCTTTCACTCTCTAAACGGTTGCTGTCGAAACAATCGGTCTGATGCAAATAGACTCGGTTCGGCAAAGGCACTATCACAAAACGGTGGTAAACACTACACCAAAATTCACTCCCTGCTTCAAAGCGAACCAAACTAGCGATAAGACCGTTTGTAGGCTCCGGAAAAGATTATCACGAAAGAGTTCGTCTGCTCTACACAGCGATGACAACGAGCATATCATTACTCGAAAGTGTATTTTTACTCGATCGCTGGTGTTCTATCACGGGAGTAGTAGATGGTGGAAAAATATTTCACTTCATCTATTATCATTTTTATTGTTTTGTAAGTTCTTCTAGCACCATTTTACATTTAATTTATGATGATTTTCTGAGGTATTTACAAACATAATCGGTATGGACTGCACAATTGTAAACAACATGATATGGATTTTGACAGCAGGTGGCATACATTCCAGGATCATGTTTAAAGCCTTAGGTTGAATACTTCCTAGCAGCTCCGGTGCAAAAAGCAAGTTGCTGATTAAGTGTGATTAATCAGTAGATGTTAAGAATCCTGATTTTACGGAAACCCTAGTTTTTGCAATATTTTTAACTGAAATGAAAACTCTTGAGA
>JXWZ01009082.1:0-17234 GCA_000956215.1 Anopheles farauti No. 4
GGTGTCACCTGGATATTTTCCTTTGAAAGCGCACGTTTAATGCAAAAATGCGTTTTTTTGCTGTTGTTGTAGTTATTAACCACGCGTTTCTTATACGGAATATTTTTGCGCAACTGTTGCCGCAAACGGAAATTCTTGCGATAGCTCTAAAGAAAGACACACGCACCGCACTACTCACATGATCAGAAAATGTGTACGGCGTTCGTTGGAAGTATTATTTTTATCTCTTATATACCAAAGCAAGTACGAACTTTTATTCCGAATACAGATTACGATCGCAACGCGTCCTCCTTGGAAATCTTGTCCGCTTTCGAACAATAACAATACTGAGAACCAAAACAAATCCTACCCAGTCCTTCCCTGTTATCATCTCGTGCAGGTTATCCAGCCTCCATTTTCGAGAAATCGTTCGCACTACGGGCTATTCGATTGAAAATGATTTAGAAAAGGGTTCGATTCAGTTGTTTCCCCACTTTTTGTTTTCCGTTTCAATCTTGGTTGATAGAAAAAAATAGTTTACACGCAACAGCAAAGCACTCATACTCAGATCAATATATTAATGTATAAAAACCATGTTTCGATTGGATCAGAGCTTTGGAAGAAACGATTTGTCTAGCCCATAGTGCGACGAAGGTTACCGAAGATGTTCGAAAAGCTCAAATTTCGGATTTTGGTCAACCCGAAGGCCGAACTGAACCGAACAAAACCGATGCTTTCGATTCGTTAACGAAGTCGGATGCTGCGCTGGCGAAAACCCAAATAACAAATTGTGAACCTGATAGTATCCTCCTGTTACTATTCAACATTGGTACAAAATAGGTATTTTGCAGCACGAAATAACCGAAACACGGCGGTGTTTCGGTATGATGATCATACCGTTCTTATTATATATACTTATATTCTGTTCTTAATCCTTGTTGGAATCTTAATGGTATCGGTTTCAGAAAATATAACGCTTTGCCAGCTTCTGATAAATTTCCCAGCTGGAAAACTGTACATGAGATTCTACCTGGACGAAAATTGTTTTGATTGTGACGTCACGATGATCCAATCGATTCCCTTTCCCTTCCTTTTTTCTCAAACATTTCTTTCAAAGCACATTTCTTTCTTTCTTAAAAAGAGAAACTTTTAATGATGACACCTTTTATTAATTTTTGTTACGTTTTATTTACGATATTTAGATTTTCACCATTTCTATAATTATAATAAACACAAACTTCAAAACATAAATCGAACGGCATCATTTGAACAGTATCATTTGTATTTGTAGAGTTTGCGACAATAGTTTAACCTTAACATTTCTCATTACTTTACTAATATTTAACTTATAACCTCAAGGTCAAGATACAACTAAAACTTAAGTCAATTGCGCACACTAGTCTTAGACACAGGACGCCTAAATCAAATGAACGTACACGATTTTACACGGAAACTTCTATCCTTAATTGTGCCGTATGTGCCAATCAGCCATAAATTGTGCATTCCTAAAAACTGCATCTTAACATTTGCCTTTCACTCAAGAGAAATTGAGATCATACAGGCATCGCAATCGGCGCAGTGAAACCAAAGCTAAAAGCAAACAGTAAAACCCCACAAAACGACCCTACCATTTAATCTCCAATCCATCGTTCGAATCTACCGTTCCCCGATTGGACGATTGACAGGCGGGTGTCGTTAAAAATTCAAAACACCATCCCCCAAAAACTGCATGTAAAACCAACCACCCAAAAAGCTCCCGGCGATCCCTCCAATTCCGTCCCTTCCTGGGTGGTAGCCCCGTTTTTTACACATGGTTGACATGGTGGCATAGTTCCGACCACCGGAACGATGTTTGGAACGAGAAAAATGGATTTGATGCATGCTTTGATGCGGATTTAACACCACAGAACCGTGTTCGAATCGCCGACCACGAAATTCGTTCAACCCAATACCAAACCCAAACGTGTGCGTGTGCGTCCGTGTGTGTTCCTCCCCTCGAACGTGTCCCACCGGCCAGATGTTTCATTAGCGCGTAAAGTAATCGCATCGCAAGAGAAAGAGAGAGAGAGAGCGGCACGTGGGTGAACGTAGGGACCAAGCGGGAGGCGGATTTCTTGATGTGCTTCAAGCAACGATGCAAACAAACCTCATAAAATGCGAGGCATCAAGTTACGTTCTATGTGCGTGGAACGTCTTTCCTTACCGACGCATCTCTTTCGGTTGTCGATGTTGACGACGATGGGGACGACGGTTCATGACCCATCAACATCGTGCTTTTGGGCCCGGGCACGCACGCTCGCACGCACCGTATCCAACCGAAGTGGATTGATGTTTTCCTATGTGCGCCTCCATTTTGTGGGTCGACACGTAGCAAATTTCGTTTATCCTGCAGCATAAACCGACGTGCTGCACGTGAGCCTCTTCTTTTCGACATTGGGCTGTTTGCGAGTGGTGAGCTGGGCTGAGAAAAGACACTTTACCGGTTCAAGTATGCCGGTTCAGGGACAGAAAAAATGGGAAAAAACCCCCCATCAAGGTCTTGCTCGCCCAGAAGGGAGGACGAAAGAGTACCCAGTACTCGCCGAAAGTACTTTCCTATTTATTTCCATTCATCGTGCGAAGGTAGATTTATCCTAAGGGATAGAGGAGTTAATGATTAACGAGCGATTCGCATGTTTATGCTACGACGCAACAAGCAACAGGATTGCTTGGATGGCTCACTTGCTGACATTGAACCTATCGCTGCCCATCAGCCTGCTTTGATGACATACATGATTCAGTATGCGCCCTTAAACTTGCCAATGACACCGTGAGTAGAGTTCATGGAAATATAATTTCCGCCAAATTACTAGAATGCAAGGAAACAACAAAAAAAATCCCCACCATTGTTCTTCTGGGAACACGTTGAGAAGACTCTGTTGTTCCTCCAACCGGTGCTTCAATGCCCAAGCAAAATCCTCCAAACTCAGGGATCGTGTAATCGAACACTGCTCGTAACGAGTGCTAAAAAAAACGAGCAATAAAACACACCAAATGAGCTTTGGTACTCACAAAGTGATATGGAACTTTGGATCCGCGCTGATATCTGACGACTTTTCCATACGACACGCGAATTTCGGCCCGCAGCAACGTTCGACCACTGCATCGGAACGCGAGTGCAGTTCCGTTACTGCATGGGATGCAGTTCTTTTCTATCCTACGTGACGCGTGATAGCGACCCAACGACCCAACGCGGATGCCATAAAGTTGCCAGCGTGTCGCAAACCCGAACGAAAAACTATGCATCAGGTCCACCAAAAGGGCTTGAACCAACTTAAACCCACCCGAAAAAGGGGCAAAGGCAGGGTAAGGAGGCGAAGCACCAGCGTTTCGTGACGAGAATAAATTCTCCAATGACAACAATCGGCCGGTGATGCGAAACGTGTGGAAAGGCGAAAAAAATGGCTTCGTTCCCTGTACGCGGTGCATTCGATGCACTAGTGCTGCATCGTTCTGAAAGCTCGAAAAAAGAAGACTTTCGTCATAAGAGTGCCGGGGCACATTGAGCGTACTGAGCCTCGGTGCCAAACGCGAGAAACAGTAGTATAAAAAAAAACAATATTCTCCATATTGACCCACCGTACGATTTACGTTGCTCCTTTAGGGCAATCGAGCGCTTGTTTTTTTTTTGCGATCCGAAAATGTGATGTAGTCTTGAAAAAAAATGGAATATTTAAAAGAAAACACCCAAGTCGTTCCCGGTCACCATGGCGACCGGCGAAGGAAGCGTGCATCGCATGCACGAAATTTATGACCTCACTCGTTCGCTTAATCCGCATCACCATAGCGACGCAAACGATGCTCCTACTATCCTTAAGCGTTTTATGACAGGCTTCCCGTGTTTTTTTTTTTACTTTATTTCCGATCGGCCAGAGCTCATTGCAGACAGGCAGCCTGGCAGTCAGCTAGCACCATAAAAATGAGCCTGCCATCCGGTGTGACTGTTTATGCTTTAATACCCAGAATCCATACCATGAGGTGATGACCGTTCGTTAAGACCGTGACGAATCTGCACATTTTCGCTGAACCCTTCTGTGTTTGCGTTCGTTGCTATGCGGGGAAGTCCAGCGTGTTTGCATTCGAACTCCTCCTGCACCGTGCAGGAGATCGATGATACAGATCGATTGCCTAGCGAAAATGTATTGCAAACGGCAGTCTCCCAAACAGCGTGCAAAGACGTTCCAGAACTGCACACGCACCGAGCACCCTTCCATGTATTTAGATGGAGTGAAAACATAAGCGTTAAAAGGGAAACGCGTTGTGGTCACTCCGCTTCCAAATGGGTTAAGATTTTCAATCTCTCTTTTACTGCCTGTTAATTACAGCCTTTCGGTGGAACTCCATTTGCTGCATCTCAAACGGATGCTAAAAGATAAATAAAGCAGACCCTAGGCATATCCATCGGCAAGAATCCGTGCTTTCGGTGCACCGGGGGCAAACGGACGAGGGAAATTTTGAGACTGAATGACTAACAGATTGAGCAATTAGAAAATTATGATCGATCCATTAGCAGCTAATTTATAATCTCCCTGCGTTCGTGCTCAGAACAGATCTCTTGCCCAGAAAGGAACCCGCGAGATCGCGATCATTAGTACAGAGCAATCGTAAAAATAGTTTATTCTAAGCCCATAACAATGCGCGGATGCGGGGCGCATGTGCAATATGCGTCCGACTACCATCGCTGACTCATATGTGTGTGTGTGTGTGTGTGTGTGTGTGGGTGTGGAGATTTCGAACCAGTCATTGTTTGGTGATTGACACGCGCCTGCCATCGATCGGTAATAATTTAATAATGTGGTGGACGACGACGAACCACTTCAAAGAATGCAGTGAAAACAGTGAAAATAATATCCTTCAGCATACAATTACGCTACGGAACGGCTGATTCACGCGCGATGGGCGCATCGGTAGAGTCTCTTCTTCCTCGAAACGAAACGAAACGAAACGAAACAAAAAAGATGAATGTCTCACACTCCATCGAATTTCGCGTATTCCCAGCTGCAGCCACAATCATTGCATATGGAAAACATCTTGCGCGAAGACGCGAGAAAGAAGGGAATCGAACAACATTCCAATGTTTGCGTGAAAGTCTAGATCACAAGTAGCGTACGATACGCCTTTACTTCAAGGGGCCGTAAACCGACAAAACCCCGGTTCGCACTCTAAAATTATTTCCCTTTGTGTCGGTTTCAATTACGCTCAAATCGCACCACATCAATGCACGAAGGCAGCCGTGGAGCAAACGTTACAGAGCGATATGCCTACTAAAATTGGAATAAATTTAAGCTCAAACCTGCTTTCAACCACTATTATCGGCTTCTTTAAACAGTAATTAACATGTTACGGGGTTGTTGAAACATTCGTTTCTGTTCGAGAACATTTTACAACAAAAAAAAAGAAAAAGAAAGACGATGTATCATGCTTTTGATATCATTCGCATTATTTTGTCACTCTTAAAAAGCATCTGATTCGTTACCGAAGTACACAACCTAGTTTCACACAAATGAGCCCAGCTGAGTGTGGGTCCGAAAGCACTGCGACCATCGGGCACATAATAATAATAACACATTCTGTAAAATTATTACCATCCACAGCCAGCTAAGATCTGCCATAGAGCTGTCAGCCAACTCAAAAAAAAACAACCTCAATCAACTTCCGTCCGTCATTAGGCAACTTATGCAGCTCCAAAGCATACAGCTGCGGCGCGGGAGTGCAACCGTGGCCGTATGCCAAGAAGTGGAAAATTGTTAAACCCGAAATTGGGTACAAAAAAAACGCCCAATGCACAATGAACTAATAATGCTCCCTGATTCGTTTTCTTCGCCAACGTCACCAGCGCACTTACGTTGCGATGCACCACTTCATTCCCGTCGACTGCATTGGCCACCACGCTCGAGCAACCACCCGCTCCATCCCGCTCGGTGATGAGTTATTTCGATGTAATTAAAAATTTGAATTATTTGACAGGTTTATGAACGTCGGCACAGTTGCTATACATCGGCTACTAATCACTCTCGCAATGCTTCGGTCAATTTCAGAATGGCAGAGAGAGAGAGAGAGAGAGATAGAGAGAAGAAAAAAAGAGAGGGAGGAAAAGAGAGAGACCAAATATAGTGAGATTTTTTGTGAGGAAATTGAAATCATACAGCGTTGGGAACATCGAAACGCTTGTGTGTAGTTCTCATCAACGGGTTAAAGATGAAAAGGAAAGGAAAAACTTGTTGGCTCAATTAGATTCGAACACATTTTAATTCCATACTCTTTCTGTTTCGCTTTGTTCTGTTTGCTCAACAGAAGCGGTCAAGGCGAAGGTGCTAAAATGTTTTTCTTTTTCATGTTTCCTTGTTGTTTTTTGTTATCCACTCGTAAACGATCCACTTTGAACGTTGTGAGAAATGGAGAACGTTAACATGTTGCATTAAATATGTTCATTCCACAGTAATATATCTCAATTCGCAAACTCGCGTGCGACAAATGATTAATTGGTATCGTTTCCCATTCGAACGTTTACTATTGGTGCTGCTTTAAATATTCGTCATACAGACGCAACAGGTCCGGGCTTGTGCGTGACCTTACGACCCCGAGTGCATGCTCAAAGTGTTGCCATTCGATCGTTTGCACATCGAACGAACTTTCCAACCCCTTCAGTGCAGCCTCCTGGCAAATGGCTTCAATTTCCGATCCAGAACATCCGGCCGTACGCCGAACTAACTGCCCAATGTCGACGCTGTCCGAGGTGGGTATGCTTTTGAGCTTGATACGGAATATTTCCTCGCGGGCTGCTTCGTTCGGTAGGCGAACATAGACGATCCGGTCCAGACGGCCTGGACGCATAAGGGCACTGTCAATTAGGTCCGGCCGGTTGGTTGCAGCCACGATGCGCACGTCTTTCAGCACGCTCACGCCATCCATTTCGGTTAGCAACTGAGCTAGCACGCGTTCCTTTACCGAACTGCCCGATTCGGCCGTTCGTTCCCCTCCGATGGCATCGATTTCGTCGAAAAATATAATCGACGGTGCTACTTGGCGCGCGCGGCGAAACAAATCTCGTACCGCACGTTCTGACTCACCAACCCACATAGAGAACAGTTCGGAGCCTTTGATCGACAGGAAATTCAACCGGCTTTCCGTTGCAATCGCTTTCGCTATCATCGTTTTCGAGCACCCGGGTGGTCCAAACATGAGCAGACCACGTGGTGGTTTAATGCCAAGGCGCTCGAAAAGCTCCGGATGGTGAATGGGCCAATCGATGATTTGGCGAAGTTTGAGCTTCAACTCCTCCTGACCACCGATGTCACTCCAGCGTACGTTTGGGCATTCGATCATTATTTCACGCATCGCACTTGCTTTTACATGCTGCAGAGCAGCAAGCAGCGACGCTCCGTCGATCGTTCGGACCGTGGAGGCCGCTTTCGATACTAAATTCTCCAGATCGGCTCCAACATAGCCGTGTGTAACACGCGCAACTGCTCTAACATCCTCCTGACGCACTTTCTGCTCACTACGCTGCAAAATTCGCTCGAGAATGGCTTCGCGGGCGACCGCATCCGGTACGGGTAGCTCGAATTCGTAATCCATGCGACCACCACGACGCAGCAGACCATTTACGTTGTCCACGTTGTCCGTCGTGCCGATTACGACGGTACGATTGCCACGCAAGTTACCGTGTAAGCTATCGAGCAGATTCAGAAAGTGTTGCGAAATACGCTTCACAATATCCGTGGCGGTGCTTTTGGGACAGAGATTGTGCAGTTCTTCCACGATGACCATTGCCGGCTTCGGATGCACCTCGAACACTTCCGCAAAATGGCGTGACACGTTCGCTTCCGATTCTCCATAGAACTTGCTGAACACTTCCGAGCAGTTGAGACGTACCACATGACAGTGGTAATGAACAGCCAGTGCATTGACGAGCATCGTTTTGCCAACGCCCGAAACACCCGATAATAGAATTCCGCGACTGATGGGACCTCCTGTCGAAGTGGCTTGTGATTCAACGCCAAAAGCCAAGTCCAACAATTCCTTTATTTCCACGATCGTTTGATCCAACCCTCCAATGTTGTGTAAGTTGTACGTTCGGTTCTGGTGGTCTCGCTGTGCCTCGGTGCCGTCGTCCAGTAGGGTTAATTTAGTGCACTTCAGAACTACAAACATCCGCTCATTCAGGTTCATTTTGTTCAGCTGAACTGGCAAATCATTTTCAACCGTCACAGTATGATCAATGTTAAACTTAAATCGTTTGTTGCAAACGGACAATGCGAGAGGGTTATTACTCAGCACGACGCTCCCTACCAGTTGATGTTTTAAACTGCTCAGCAGAAATTTTCCATTCTTTTTAAAGAGCTTTGCTTGTGAAGGGTCATCCAGTCTCAAAAATATTTCCTCAGCATCTTCCAAGCAACTGCCGATGGTCGTTACAGTGGCTTTCAAATCGGAGACGGAGGTTAGGTCGAATTCATCTGCAAATAACAATGCCATTAGTTTGTGGGACGCTATGCACCATTATCGGAATAAACTCACCTAGTGCCTCCAAAAACACCTTCGCTCCATGTCTATCATCCACAGGCCACAATGTCCGTACGATTGTTCCAAGCTGGATGTTATCAGCGGCTGACGTCAGTTTAATCGCAACATAGTCCCCCAACATTAATCTCAGCCTTCTAACTACACTCACTGGTAGTAAAACGAGATTATATCTTTGTGCTTCGGTGCATAGTTTCACTTCTTCGGCAACAGCCAAGTTCCCGATCTCAACCTTCCGGCATTGATAAGCTGCATTCGAATCCACGTAACCGCTCAATCCAGCCACATTGGCGCAGGCTTCTGTTTGATGTTTTGCTAGATCGCCCGTCGGCAAATACGTTTGGCACTTCTCACAGTTCCACCATAAAGGTTTTTCCTTTTTGCTTGCTGATTTCGGAGGCATTTTACCGGCGTTTACGTTTAGCGGAGCACTTTGATATATTTTTTTGTTTTTGATTCCAAACGTGTACGATCCAATGTAAACAAACCCTCGTGACGTCTGACATTTCGTGCAGTTTAAATTGACAGTTAGTCCGTCACTGTTCGTTGCGTAAAAGCGTGAATGCAAAATATTATTCGATACATTTGGGATGTAATTCGTTCAGAAATAGAAAAAAATTGCTAAAAAATCACAACGGATCCGTGATTTATTTTTTGCGCTAACATGTTAATCAACAGTGTTAACGTTTCTAAACATGCGGCAAAATCACATCATTCACTTGCAATAAATTAGGATGTCAAATCACACATTTTGGTTTAACATAAATGCATTCGTTGCATCACCACAAATTAAAACTCTTGATGATGATTCTTGCGCGTTGCAGCATAGTAGAACGCTTCTACCTTCTTGCTGACTCGTTTGCACCCGTTGTTCGAAAATAGTCCGGATTCATCGAGGGTTACCGCTTCATTGAGAATAGAACTGAAAAAAAAACAATAAATTATGAGTGTGAGTATTTTTCTATGAATGATTGTACATAAAAACAGCAGCTACTGTAACGGAAACTTACTCTAGCAGAGTTCTGGCCATTTCTCCTTCAGCAAACCTAGCGTATTCTGTTTTGACGCATTTCTCCACATGCGACAACGTAAGCGGTAGGAATGGTACGAAATGGTCAACCACGTGCGACTCTATTAGTTCACTTTTGTACAGACCACCGACCAGATTGTACGCGGCGATCTCCAGCGTCGACTCGAAATCGTGCAATTTTGTTTCTTCACGCCAAACTCCGCGATCCATAATGCTTCTCAACTTGTCTGCTAGCTCTGGACCCCCGATGTTCGAGAGAAAGATGAAGATCGATTTACGGAAGTCCAATTCCCTAGTATATGCATGATTATCCAGAAGCGAAACGATCGAATCGAATAAACCAGTTGGCATTTTTTCGACTTCGTCAAATATGAACAACGAGTTAGGGCATGTTCGAACTGCTTCTTTAATATCGTTCACCAACTTGAGCTGAAAAATTTTCTCACTAGTTAAGCGATACTGTGAAACATAACATTAACATAGTTATTTTAATTTACCTTGTACGTCTCAACTTCGCTCTGAAGCGGGAAGTGTATTCTTCCGAGGTACTTATGGACGTATTTACTATGTATACCTTTTGCGTACAATTTGCGAGTTATCTGATCAGCGACGAAGTTTTTACCAGTTCCTGGTGGGCCATGCAAACTGCAAACATATTTACAAAAAAGAAAAAAAATATGTTAGATGGTAAAATAGGTGCCTAGGGTACGCAACGTTCATCGTTCCTCACTTACCTCATCACCAAAGGTTTTTCAGAGCTGTTGATATTTTTCAAATGGCCTCCGATAGCATTCACAATAATTTGCTTTGCTATATGTTGTCCAAAAAGGTGCTTATCCAGTGCCTCTTTGAGCTCTGTGGGAAAGGTAACAAACACTTTAGATCAAACAAACTAGAGAGACACGAAAGCGTATCATACCTTTAATATCGAACTTGATGTGAACCTCGTTACAGCATTCAACATATCGACAGTAACCATTG
Source organism: Anopheles farauti No. 4 (assembly GCA_000956215.1). Lineage (NCBI taxonomy): Eukaryota > Metazoa > Arthropoda > Insecta > Diptera > Culicidae > Anopheles > Anopheles farauti No. 4. The sequence goes on from JXWZ01009082.1 coordinate 10,553, forward strand.
TTATGCACATATTTGTATGATGATGCAAGACTATCCGAGGCACTTTTCAGTAGTGTATTCGCATCAAACCAAGCTAACCCAGGCTGAACACCGTAACTGAACACTATAAGTAACTGCAGCACCGACACCATAGAATAACACTTTGATAGCCTCATGATTCTTGTGATTCGACAAGTTCTAATGTAAACAATCACGACGAGCGCTCTAATGACTAATCACTTCAAATTGCTTGACGCACTCGCAAACACTTGTCTCATTGAGCGGGCAGCTTCCTTCTGTATCACGTCAACGATATACTAGAGAAAAAAAATAACACATACAAATACATATTCCAAAAAAGTCTTAGAAAATCCACGCAAAGTTTCTGGCCTTTACATTATTCAGTCCGTCTTGGATTTTGGGTTTTGTTTTATTGAGGAAACACAAGGTGCATTCAATTGACTTATGGCAAACACAGCACTTTGGCCCGGCCTCCGTGCTGTTCAAGGGCGAGTATTTTTTTTCGGAACCTTCACGGTTAGATTGTTCGGTTTGCTTTCACACTCGCACCAGGGCGTTTTCTGTTTGTCACAGAACAAGTCGACGTTAAACACTGTCACAGCAACACCATCGATCGTCAGCTCGCGTCGACTGTGGATGGTGTAGTTAATCGTACTTAAGCCCGTCTCCCGATCGCGTTTTCGTGTCACTTCCCGTTGATTAAAGCATTTCGTGGTATCCCGTCGCCTGTGCAGCCGGTCGTGCACATGAAGGAATGTGTCGTTCGTACCAGTTGTAATGTTCTTTGGTCGTGTCACGTCTAGTCCCGCCTCCTTGATACGCACGTAGAATTCATCGTCCTCCAGACCCCAGCCCCAGTAACGGTTGGACATTCCGTTGAGCTGCTGAAAATGCTCAATCCTTAGCAACAAAATGCCACCGATAAAGGCTGCATAATGGTACTTGGGATGAAACTCGGGTCCGGAAATGTGGAGCGGTCCGTGCTCGGGAAAATCGTATCGTAGATTATCGTTCAGCGGAAGCAGATCCACATCGTGCATAGCAAAATAGTCGTAACTATCGCGAACTTGCAGGAAGCCTACGTTTATCAGCGAAGCACGATTGAAGCGGTATCGGTCATTCTGATTCACGACGAAGATGTGAAACGGAATACCCTGCTTGCCTAGAAAGGCTGCAATGTGTGGCACGAACTGCAACAGTTCGTCGAATCGGTCCCGGAATGGGACAACGATTGCTAGCTTCTTAACACCGGTGTCCTCGAAGTGGAAACTTTTGTGGAATTTTTCGTGCAGCAGATCATGCTCTTTATTTTCTTCACACTTGCAGGTGTCTGAAATGCGAATTGGAAGGTAGTTAAATTGTTAAAAGTTGTCGCCATCGAGATCAAAATGTTCCACTTACCCAATGCATTCGGAAGACCACTGATTAACAGTGCGATAAAGAATGAAATTATCACACAAATCCCTATGTATCGTGCGAGAACCGAACGCATGTGGTTTACCATCGTTAAACATCACTATCAATTGCGTTTGGCACCTCACCCACCAGGCGATAAGGTCGAGTTACCTCTAGGCGATCGTGCCAGAATTTAGTGCACGCATTTTAGAACCCCGCGCTATAATTAGATTTCATTCTTTCCGACCACGCACAGTTATTTGCTTACAATTTTTCCCTACGAAAGCCCGATTTGGTTGACAACGACGAGTTTGACGTTTCGCGTTTTGACAGTTGTGTAATCAGAAGACGATGCGCTAGGACAACAAACAGCCACCAATCATTTTCCACCACGACCGCAGTTGTTTCTCGCTCGCACTGTACCAAATAAATTGTAATAAGAGGTAGTTTCAAGTGTAAAGACCAGTACCCGTGAGTGGAAAATGCTGTCTTCGCTCATTTTCACACTCCTGGTGGGTTTGCGCGTGGGTCAATCGCACGATTTAAAAGGTTTCGATGATTCGGTGTTGTTCAATCTCGTATGGAACGGCAAGGACGACTTGATTGTAGGTATCTACCCACCATTTGATCGGCGCGTAACTGATTATCTTTTTCCCGCTACAAAGCCGGTACCACCGAATGCCGAGGAAATTGTCGTGACGTCAGCAAACAAGGAAAAGTATCGCTGCGTAATTCCGTCCATTACGGCTAAAGAGGCAACCGGTGATGTAGAGTACAACGGTCCCAGTCCGCTGGAGTTGATAGAGCCACTGTTCACTGCGACGACCTGTTCGTATCGGATTGAAAGTTACTGGTCGTATGAAGTGTGCCATGGAAACTACATCAAACAGTATCACGAGGAACGGCATGAGAAAACGAGCAAATTGCAGGAATACTTTCTCGGTCGATGGGACAAACAGAAAACGGAAACACTAAAGGCAAAGTATGCTCAAGCCGCAGCCGAAAAGGAACAGATGAAATACAAGAAAATAGAGGGCTTTAATCTACCGTACCTAGAGCTGGAGATGGATTCGGGAACCATCTGCGATCTGAACGGAGAGCCGCGCGTAACCAAAGTTCTGTACGTGTGCTACCGGTTCGGCAAGAACGAGGTTTACTCGCTGAAGGAAACATCGACCTGCAACTACGAGGTGATCATTCTGACCGCAGCGTTGTGCACGCACCCGAAGTACAAACCGCAAGACACGGAGGAAAACAAGATCAACTGCAGTCCGGTTGGTGAATCGCCACGTAAACCGAAAGCTTTGCTGCAACTGGAGGTGGAAAAACTACGGCAAAAGTATCAACAACTGACGGTATGTTATCGGTTGTATATGTTGTTTGCTACTCGCTATTGTTATTTGGATATTGTTCTCACATTTGCTTGCACGATTCGTTCGATTCATTCTCACTGTCCTATTATCATCGCTTCATTCGGCTTATCTGTTTGGCTTTCTTTATGCTTGCGTTTATCTTTTGTATGTATTTTCTTCGTTTTCCCATTGTTTTCTCCTATTTTCCGTAGGTCACTATAGGCGATGTATTAGGATATGAAATAGCGGAAATAAGTGAGGTTGGTTTTGTTTGATTTTTGTTGTTGTTTTTACGACCGCTTGATGATTATGACTTTTCCTAAATGGTGTCGTTGGAGTCGCTGAATGGAGGTTTCCTTTATAATTAATGTACTATCTTGTTCACATCAGGATGGGACGATTCGTGGTGATCCGATACGGAAAGATACATCCTTTGCCTTCGACTGGAAAGATATGGAAATTGTATCCGGTGATATGGAAGGTGAAACGCCCGTTTCATCGATGCCGAAGCGTCCGAAGAAATCGAAGGAGCTTACGTCGTTGTTAGAATTTCTAGATGGAGCATACTGCCTCCCGGGCGTAAGTTAGTTAGGCCGCTATGGCAGAGGAATTTTGGAATTGAATTAAACTTATGCATCACTTACAGGGTTCCGGTTGGTGGAAATTCGAGCTTTGCTTCGGTAAACACGTCCGTCAGTATCACAAAGATACGTCCATCTATCTGGGGTATTTCAATGTAGAGAAACACCGCGAGTGGCTGGAAAAGAACCCAGTCGCAAGGTACAAGCGTAAACTAGAGAACCAAATTAGCCACTTCTACACTGGTGGCGATGTTTGCGATAAAACCAAGCAACCGCGCCACGTGGAGGTGAAACTAAAGTGCACTGAACATTCCGGAAGCTCCGATGTGATTGCACTGTATCTGCTGGAACCGCGTCCCTGTGAGTACGTGCTGAACGTGGAGTCTTCGAAGATTTGTGATATTTTACCGTTGGCGTCGGACGACATGCTGCTTCCAGAGAACCTGCAACAGCTGGAAGAAGAAACGCAGCTCGTGCTGGATAGTGCTTCTAATGTAAATAATTGATTTAATCGCAACAGTAAACTCAATTGCTGAACTCCACGACGCTCGTTTTCGACTCGGTGCTTATTTTAACGGAGAGCTGCGTAAAAAGTTGATCCCAGGTCCACACTTCATCCGGTTCCTCAATGTCTTCCTCACTTTCCAAACATTCGGTCAGGATAGAGATATCGATTTCATCCAAATTACCCAATGCCGAAGCTTTAACACTGGTGAATATATCCGAGCTGAGATTTTTGTATGTCGTCACGCTGCAATGAAACAGAATCAACTTAAGTAACACAGCTTACTCGTGATGGCCATTTTCACTGTTCGGATGCTACGAACGTTGGCAAATTAGGACTTTCGTTGTAGAGCAAACTTTCGTGAATATCGTCCGCGTCCGGCAGTACGGGAATATCATCGATGGGATTATAATCTACTGCGGTGCTACTGTCATCCATCGAAACAACATTGCTGTTACTAAACCGTTCCCTAAAAAAGAAAGAAAAACAAAAAAACGCTACACTAACCAAACCATTCAAGCAAACGGTCCACCATCGTTCACTTACATCTCCAAAATGTTGGAAAACTTTCGCACGTTTCTGGAATAAAAAAGAAAGAGAGACACACACACATATATATACAGGATGATGCGCATTAAATATCCTTCCGGACTTCCGGAGGCCTGGAGCGTGTTTGATCGATAATCAACATTAACTGCGTGTGCTTACTTCCCGTGGCTGGAGGTTGTGGTCGTTAGCGATGCGAACGAGCGTGCAATGGATGTATCCTCCATCCAGCTGTCTGTTTTTACTTTTGCTGGCGTTCCCGCCGCGGCGGAGGAGGATGGGGACGATTTCTCCTGCATTATATTCCTCTGCGGTGGTTTAGTGTGTCTGTAACCACGAGCAATTTATCGAGCTCATTAATTACTATCACCGCGGTGACGAGGCGCTGGTTTCACTATAGAACCTTAATTCAATATTTATGTTCTGATTTGGTATGACGATATGTTTTGTTTTGTGTACGTTGTCAAGGGCAACGTATGTGAGGCAAACAAACAAAAACGCACTTCACCGTGTGCTGTCACGCGGTCATAACGCTATACAGGTTGACTCCGAGATTCTGCTTCAAGCGAGTTGCGCGGATTTTCTCAAATCAACGGCTTTGTAGGAAAATTAAATTATATTTAAAAAAATAGCATAAATTTGTACCTCTGAAACCAATTCTGCTTTCATAAATCACTATATTATAGAATAGTCATCATGATATAGAATCAATTGTACGGCTGGTGTTCACTATTTTTGAGTATTTAGTCTTCCATCTAATCACATTCACCTAGTTTGTCTACTGAGAAGAAACATTATGTCTAACGCAACGGTCAGTCCCATACCATACCCCTTAAAAAAATTACCCATATAATCGCTTGTTTGTTCAAAGCCTTTTTTTAAAATTCCTTTTGGAAAAGTGAAACGTGTGCAGTTTTACTAAAACTACGACTAACATGCCCAAGGGGAAACACGAAAACAGTGTGACATTTTCTTCGATAGTGCAGACACATAGACAGCTTCAGTCGGTTTGAGCAAGTGTACACAGCTGCGCACGTGATGTAAAATATAAACAGTAAATAAATATTAACAAGCTATTCGCACAGAAACAATATAAGGAACTATCCAACCACCAAACTTGCATTTCATTTTAAGTTGTTTGCACGCCAAGCGTCCTGTTTTGCAGGATACGTATTTCGTACCGCAGCTGCTAGTTGCAACGGAGCCGCTATTTAACACGCGCTTTACACTGGGCACGCGGATTTTTTCATCTTCTTTACGATCTGAAACGAGAAAATTACAGAAACGTTAACAAACACACCTTAGAATGGTGTTAAACAGTATGATAAGTGGTTACGCTATGTTTTACAATCCGAAAGCGCATGCAATAATAGGGAAGGGGATGAATGTGGTGAAGCGGAAATTATAACATACTTTTTAAAACATGATCATGCATAAACTAAGCAGCGTGTTAATGTAGGAACCTGTTGTAGAATAAATTGCAATGTTTAACCCTTTCCCTATTGAGTCTCTACGAAGACACATTTTTTTGTTTGTTTTTGGTTTCGCAAAAGCGAGCTACATTCGGCTACGAAAATCTGCACGTTCTACTTTGCACGTACTTACGCGGGTGTATCAAGCGTCAAAATCAAGCATACTTTTCTAGCCCAATTCTGGGTGCCAACAGAATGCTTGCTCTCTCTCTCTCTCTGTTTCTCTCTCTCTATCTACACTACATACTCGCGATCACTTATTACTTTAATCCCGTGTTCTGTGAAAACGAATTTGATCATGTCGTCGTAACTACGTGACGGACTGATCCGTCCAGTGGACGCGTTCGTCGACGTCGCCGCTGCCGACGTTTGGGCTGTGATTGTGCTAAGAGTGGCTCCTAGGTTGCTAGTAGGCGGAGTGTTTGCTTTGGGCAGCGCAATTGCAGCACTTCGCTTCGTGCCAGTTTGCTCGGTTGCTATGGAATCGGAGGAACCATTGGCGGTGGTCGTCGTGCGTTTGGTCGATGATGTGCTTGTATTGTCAGTTTTGGTGCTGTTTTTAGTAACGGTGCTGGTTGTAACGCATTGTGTCTGCTCGATGGACACACGCCGTAGACTGCTAGTATCTGTCACAATCTCACCCACCTTCTTCCCGCCCGAGCTGCTGCTGTCATCGTTATCGTTCAGCGTAATGTGCAGCACTGGATTGGTAGTACCGTCCGGTGTTGTTACAATCGGGGGGGCTGGTAAAGGTGCAGCAGTCGTTATTATTTGCACCGCGCTTCCCGGCCTTCCCAGGAAAGTTGTCCGGCTGCCAGTGGCTGATTCGCC
>JXWZ01009102.1:0-18594 GCA_000956215.1 Anopheles farauti No. 4
TGACACTTTTTGTTTCGAATAATTTTCAATAGCTGCCGCTTCGCACGGGCGCAACACAAAACTCTCGAAACGGTTTTGCTAACCCTCCAGACACAGACCCGAGCACCGGGCGAGCGAAATCGAAAAGATGGACCGTTCGCCACGAAATCTAGCACTAAATTGGCGGCTGGTGAGCAAGTCCGGCTGGCTGGTACTCGGATCTGGTCCGCCGGACCGACACCGATCTCTCGACCCACACACAGGTGCATCTCGCACCGTTCGCTCTCGCGCCGGAGAGCACCCCGTGGATCGGGAACGAGAGAGAGAGAGAAAGAGAAAAATAGATAGAATGAGAAGGAAAAAGTAAGTAAAAGAGCAAGAGCGGTAGGTCCTCCGTGAAAGCTCGGGAAGCTTTCGGCCGATACCACCGGCTGTCCCGCTCTGGCGTGCGGGCTCGGGCGCTCGGGTGCGGATCCCGAAGGGGGGAGACCACGGGGGGAGCGTAAAAATTAATAACAATAATCAAAGCAAGCCTGTCACGCAATGTAAATGCCTGTCAGTGTGCGGGACGTGCGGGACGGTTGGCGAGATTTCGGGAGTTTCGCGCTGCAACGCGCCGACGCGGTTGCACGGGCTCCAGCTCGGCACCGAATTGGACCACGAAATGCAGTTTGCCGGGGAAATTATGTTGTGAGCCACTGGGGTGGGGTGTTTTGCAATGTTTTTTTTTCGTATGTTTTTGTTTGCTGCTGTTGTACTTTCGTACTTTCGGTTCATGATTCGTCAATGAAAATGGGATGGTTTTGGGTATAGGAGCGATAGTTATGTGGACTGTAACAGAGAAAAAATAGGAAAAATACTGTTCTTATAGAATATTACATTGATTACTATAATCAATAAAAAGAAATATTCAAAAACGAAAGATTGTGCAAGCATTTTAACGAATATGGATATTTTTAGATTCATATTGTGTCTAACTGACAGAAGAATTAAATGCGATTTTAGCAAAATTTAAAGGCATTTTCTATGTTTGTTATTTTTTTCACTGACGATAGTAGTTTAATTTAGTCATAACTTATGATTTTTTTATTTATCTTTATGGCTCGATTTCATACCTTACCCGGCATTATTTGGCATTTAATGATATAGAAAAGGGTGAAATAATTTGATTTCGGGTTTTAAATGGCTACTTTTTCCATTGGAATTAGAGCTGCTAAATTAAATATCTTAACTCTTAAACTATCGAAGCCAGTTTTGGTCATAAAAATCCCTTCAAAAATTACCTATAATCTTTTAAAAACCTCTAAACGCTTCCGAGCGCAGAAGGTCCATTTTGCCGACGGCATTTGAGGCATCAACAATCTTTTCTGCGATCGAGTTGGCGAGTTGATACTCCTGGTGGTGAGGATCAACTTCCCTCTTTGTCTCTCGCACTCTCTTTCTCTCTCTCTCTCTTTAGCACACGCGATCTCGTGGCTGCGGTCTCGCAACCATCATTTCTTCAATGAGCGCCACAAGCTCCGTGGAAACCAGCGCTCGCCAATCTCTTTCTCTCATGCTGGAACTTTTGTTTTCTTTTTGAAAAATAAAGCAACACATCGAGGCTGGGGAGATGATATGCAGCATAAAAATGAGAGAGAGAGGGAGCGAGTGCGCGAGCTTTTTAATCCCGCACAAATACAGCCACAACTACCCCGGGAATGCGTCATGCTCGTTGCGAGTGTTTTTATGTTCCACGCGCCAGCCGGGAGAGAGAATGGAGCCGCGAAAGAGCGCGAGAGAGAGAGAGAGGGAGGGAAAGAGCGTGAATAAAAACCCACGGTTGCACCCACACACCGGCAGCGTCATCACATCGCCACGTTAAGGGAAAAAGAACGCATGCGCATAGTTCAAACAACCGGAATAAAGGCTATGGACATGGAATCGCGGGATGGGAAGGAGGAAGACATACCTGTCTGAACTTGATCATGGGAAGAGTCGGTAGGCGACAGGGATGGCACGATTGAAGACGATCGCGCTGAAGCGAGAAAGCAACCCGTGCTCATAAAAAGCTCATACACGGTGTATGAATACGATCGTTTTCGCATGGTTTTCTCCAACCTTGGCTGTCGATGCATTCCCAGCGAAGCCCTGCTACGACATCTGCCCATGATAGGGGCTTGCAATGGGTCATGCTGTCTTGGGTCGTAGAGATGACAAAACCGGGCAGCACTAAACAGTGTTGAATAAAGTAATGTCGCTAGGAGCAACCGAAGAACGAACCACAAATATGATTACCACATTCCGCGTACGGAAAAGAGTGAGAGAGTGAGGAGAAGAATAAAATAAAAACACTGAAGAATTTAATCTTCTCAAAGCTCTCCGGACTGGTAGAAGCTGGACAGAAGAGAGTACGATCGCGAGAGAAACATCCAACGGAGCCTGCAGGAGAACCACGCAGCCACCGCACGCAACGTTTCCATGCGGGAACGAGAACGAGCGAAGAAGAGCAAAGCGACAACGGTGAGAAAAAAAAGGCCACTGACAAAAATTAATACGTGTATACATGATCGTTCACGATCTTTGTCTGGCACGCCGTTTGGTAAAAAGCCGGTCCGGGCCGGTGCGAGAAATAGGTGGAACTGCATTCCACGTGCAAACAATATGACATCCTTTCGGGACCATTTACCTTCCCCTACGTAGCAAACTGGTGACCGGATGCAACCGGGCATGTGCGTCTGCACACTCGCACGGTTACGCAGGATCGACTGCTCGTGCGATGCAGAATAAACCACGATCGATACATTGCTTTTTTTTACGAGCTTTATCACTTACGGGAAGAGGTGAAAAAAAAATACACGTACGTTTCCAATACACGCCAACACCATGACTACCATTCCAGCACCGAAAATGGATGGAAGCTAGCTCCAGTCCTAGAGGCGAGGTAGTTTTTATTACGGCCGTATGAATTATGAGCCACTCAAAGCGTACGCGTTCCTGCTTGCGCGACACATTCCGCTCGCCCACCCCACATCCGCCCGGTGGACTATGGATACTTTCGATATCTGTTCGGCCCGCGCGAGCCCGCCTCGGTTCGGCGACGAAGAAGGCAAAGAGGCACCGAAACGATAAGAAAATACCATATTAAATTTTATTGATATCTATTTTTCACTACGCGCAGCATTAAAACACATTATGATAACGGCCGTCCACCGGTCAGCCGTACCTCGGAACCCGAGGCAGGGATGGGCTTGCCTGTTTGTCTCCTCTTGTTGCTGCTGCCGAGCAAGGGCCGTCGGGGGGAGGTGGTGCGCTGTCCGGGCCTGGGCTTGGTTGTTTTTCTCAGCAATTCCGAAAATGCAAATGAACTCTTCAAAACGTTTGATTGGAGGCTGAGGTGCGTCGGGCGTGAGGCGTGAATCCGGGAACGGGTTGCTGACGTTTGACACGCACCCTTTGCCGGCCGAGCTTGCCCGTTTTCGGAGCTAACGGCATCCTGACGAAGTTTAGAAACCCAAAATATGTGTCCCGGCGTTTCTCCTGCGATGGTTATGGCTTGGTTTGGCGAGCGCTTCCGTTTTGTGTGAGAGTTTCATATTTTGGGACGAAAGATTTCAAGCGACGAACCTTTTTTTCTTAAATGAAAATTGAAAAAGTGTCTAAATTTCGCCTTAACTTTGTAAAAGTATCAAATTATATTTCAGAGTAGCATATTTTCTAAGATACTGAAATCCAGACAATGTATAGAATATCAAAATGGATTTAACAATTGGCATAATAAATGCCTCAACTTTTGGTAATAACGTCAAGCTATAATACAAAAGATTTTAAGTAATGAACCTGTTTGAAAATAAATCGATAACAAACTTATTTCATTAGTGCATTCATTCCCAATTTGCTAAGAATTTTGAATCACAAGGTTAATATCTGGTTGGTCTTGGAACATCTGATGATTGAAATCTGTTGAAAAACAAAAACAATTTTTGAAATACTACCAAATGTTTACCTTTGGTTGGATTCAGTGCGCAAAATAAATTGTTTCTTTTAATCAAGCAAGAAAAAAAATTTCCATTAATATATCTTATTTTCCAAAGATTTTGAAAGATTTGAACACGATTTGTTTGAAAGATCATAATTCGATTTAGTTTTATTTTGCCATCATGCTGTTTAAATTAAAATACAGAAAATAATCAATGATTTTTTGTATCGAATAATATTATGAAATCAAATCTCTGCAAGAATTATTCAAATTATAGAATTACTCATATGTTCTAACAAAGAAAATAAATTAATGATATTTTCAATAAATTATTCACTAACTAATGTGTTGGATTATTATTTTTGTAATAAAAATGAAAAATCAAAAGGAATTTTAATATAATACAAGCGACGAACCCTTAAAATTAAAAATATTATGTTTCACTTTACAAGCGATGCTGGAAAGCTATCACCTGTTTCGAAACCCACCATTCTATATCGACCGTTCTAGCATTCCCTTTCTTGAAACAATAAGAAAATTTAGAAAAACAAAACAACAATCGATAACGCGCGATACCATCTCGGTGCACGACAAAGGCAAATTAATCAACGTCACAGCGCGAAGAACCCGAAACCCTCGGCACGTCCCGTTGCACCACGGGCTGCAGCAGAAGCAACAGCAGAGCTCCGTCGCGCTCCGGCAACAATCAATCGCGCTCACACGTGCACGAACCGATTCCGCACGGGCGCGTCAACGAAAGCAACAGCACCGACGCAAGCGGCAACGGCAGCAGTAACAGCCGTCAATCGCCGTCCTCCAGGTAGGTAGCCCCTGCAGTCAACTCAATCAACCGATCTACGATCGATCGATTTGTACGCCCGTACGCGATTCGCGATTGCCTGACGCGGTGCCCCGTCAGCGCAGGGGAGGACGCACCGCGTGACGGACGGGCCTCGTAATCTGGCACATTATGCTGTCGTGTGTCGTGAACGATTTGAGAGCGAGCAAACGATGGTTGAGCAGGGGGAGGGGAGAGAGAGAGAAAAAAGGAACGCAGCAGGCCCTCCCTTTACACCTTAAGGGCGTGGGATCGATAGCGTTCGCGAAAAAAAAACGAAAGAAATGCTTCATGTGAGTCGTAAAATCCTCCGGCTCGTTGGATCAGCCGGAGATCATCGCAGCTTTGAGGCACTTTCCCGAACGGACTCACCAGCGCCTGCCACCAGTGTGCCAGAAATCAACTTCTGCACAAACGTCTGCCCCCTCTCGGGCACGTCCCCTCCATGCCGCTCCACCGTATCGACATCTTTCGAATCGTCCCTCAACGATCCGCTCAGCGTGATAATCAATTAATCATTGCAATATATTTATCTGCGATCGATGGATGGATTGTACGGCGCTGGGTACCATTCGTACCTTCCCTTCCGCACAACCACTCACATACGTGCAGGCACACACACGCGCACGGCAAAGTGTCAGCCCGTCATGAGTAGGGGAGCGCTTGTCGCAAACACACATCGCGCTTGATGTCGCTATGCCGCAACGCAATGCCTATGCCTCCCTCGGGGTAGTAAAAGAATCCCGTCCCGTCCCTTGCTCTCCCACCACCCCCATTCTCACATCGGTTGGCGTCAAGTCGCACCGCGTCAAGTTGCCGTTCGCCGGCCTGAAACGCCGGGCCAAGCAAACGTGAAGGGGAAATGCATCCGATGTGCAACCGCGCGACCGCATCCGTGCGTGTGTGTGTGTGTGTGTCTGTTCGCTTCCCGGCCCGGTTCGAGCGAAGAGGCGTGCACGCTGGGCCCCGCTCATACACAACACCGATGGATGGAACATATATAAAACATGATTATTCAGCTCCGAGGGACAATAATAACATTTTTCTCGTTTATTAAAGATTTATAAAGTATTTTCGCTTCGACGTTTATCGCTCGGGCCGGGTTGGCCGGGGCGCCCCGGAGGGAAAACGGGGTCCGGAGCGGGAAGGACAGGGAACGCCCGGAGTGCTGCGGTTGGTGGCATCCCGACCTCGGCTGCGTGCAAAACCAACCACACTCGGTTTGCTCTCGTTTCTTTCCGCCGGCACGTTCCGCTGCACCGTTTGAGCTCATGTTTTAGAACGGTGTGCCCAGCGTTTCATGTTCATGCTTTACGCACCCCAACCAGGAGGGGGGAGGGGGGAAGGGGTGCTTGGTGGTATTTTAGAATCGTTTGCATCTGCCATGCAGCGTGTGCAATCTGCACCGCACAACGCTTCCACCCGTTTCCACCGAAACCCCCGCACAAATTAGTAGCGTTTTGATGCCCGCGGGGTGGCTTAGGCGGAAGAAGCCGCGGTGCGCTTCGGACGGTGAAATTCCATCGCCCTGCCGGTGCCCGTGCGACGCACCGAGGGACCGTTCGGGACCATCAAACGCAGCACGACCGTAACGTCAATTCTGGCTAATTATAACATATATCAAAATTAATTACCGGTCGCCTTGGCAGCGACGGCGCAGAAGTGTCGTTGCTGTGTTTTACTGGCTGGGAGGGAAATCGCCTATCGCAAGTGATAAATCGTACTCGGTTTCCCCCGGCGTTTCCCGGGCGGCAGACGAGATTGATAGCCGTACCGCACCGCAGGGCGTTAAATATGATGCCGTGCGTTGTGATCGCAAAAGTGATCGAGGCAGTTTGTGGTTTATTAGACGGATTTTTTAATTAAGCTTTTCAAATTTACTGTACAAATAATTTTTTTTGCACGCAAAGAAACTGAAATTTCGAAAAACATACTTTCAGGACATTTAATTTTTGGAACGAAATGTTTTGAAACATGTTTTTTCTTAAACAATTTTTAACATTTAATAAGCAACCATTCTTACTTGCCCAACTTTTACCCAAATCGACGACTTAGTTAACAAAAAAAAAAACAAAATTTACAAAAATTACGTTGTATGCAATCATTTGAAAGTAAATTTTTCCTAAATTTTGTTCAAATGATTATTAGCATATTGAGTCATATATTGAATCATAAGATAAAAAATTTCGTTTTTGTGCATAACATATTTTAAAAAAATATAGAAAATAAAAAAAATCTAAATAAAATGAAATAATAGGATACTTTGAAAAATTATTACGAGAAACTCTCAAACAACAGCTTTAAGTTGTTTTGATTAATTCGTTGCATTGTTTAATTAATATCCATGTAAATCATAAGGAATACAATTTAAATGTCAAGTTTGCAATAAACTAGGTTCTTCACACTTGCTTCTTTCAAGTCTATTGGAGAATATTTTTTTTTTTTAGTTATTTGAATTTTTGTCAACAAAATTATGTGTATACCAACGAATCGACTCAAAATCAATTTTATAATTAAATAAAAAAAAATTGGTAAAATTTTTAACCAATGTGTTGTAATTTTTGACAACAACTTTATAGGTTTTAAAATAGATAAAAACTGTTTCTCAAATAACTCCATATCGCTCCTCAAGTCCTTTGCTGTCAGTGGAAACAAAAAACCAACAAAACTGCACTAACGCAAATAGCTCCACGTGACAGATTTGCATTCAGTCTGCACATACGCACACACACACACACACGTACACACGCCCATTTGTGCGTTCCGTTTCACCCGTCCAAAACTCCGGCCGGGTCAGACCACCACACCCGGTCGCCGCACGCAGCACAATCCGCACGAAGCTTAAACGGTTCACTTTGACACCATTTACTCTTTAATACCCGTTTTTGATAAAATATGCTTATAACCTCCTAAGCATTCGCTGCCACCAGCACCAGCATGGGGGTAAAAGAATCCCGAGCGTCGTTTCACTGGACGCCTATTTGCGGAGCTTAAGTGAAGCAAATCCACCTACGTGACCGGAGGATCTCGGGGTGGAGAAGATCCCGCCAGCCCGAGACCTGCTGACGATGGTGACCATTTGAAGCACGGGCAGGCAAGCAGGCAGGCGGGCAGGCAGGCGGAAGGGGCGTATCGAGCGCTCGCCATCACGTTCATATATTCTCACGTGTCAGTTTTATCTGCCCATGCCTTTGCGTTTTGCGGTTCGCTTACGATTCTCGCCTGTGACGCTTCGCGTCGCGTTCGTCGCTTGTGTTTGCGTTGCAGTTTTTCATGTTTTTGCCTTATTTTTTTGGGAGCCTTATTCTGGTGTGTAGTTTCCTCTATTAATTCTTACTTGTAACAATATGCAAAATTAAATATAGAAATAATACTAAACAATAGATTTCAATTCGTTCTTAAATGTACCAAAGCAAGGAGCGAAATATTTCCACACAAAGTAAAATTGTTTACAAAACTGAACGTTATCTCAATCGCATCTATACCAAAGACAAACTAACAAAATCTCACTCTACTAAGCATTGTTGAGTCCAGCGAATGAGATTCAAATAACACCGGTGAAATTGATGAAATTGAAGAGCGTAAACAATCCAGCTGAGCTTTCGTTCCCGTGTGACGAACCGGAGCGTTCGGAACTGCCGATTGAGGCAGGTTTTCTCGTATCTGGCTGGGCCCCTGAGAGGGGCCCTGGCTGCCATGAGGGCTCTTAGGGTGTCGATAGTTAAGCAGCCCAGCAACTGGAGCCCGTTGGAATGCACTTGGGAACGATGTCAAGTAGCGAAAGTCCTTCAGCTTCATTCTTCACAGGGTTCAAACTGTGAGGGAGAGTTGGAATAGATTTTCAACGTTTCTTTACTTTTAGGCTTTATTCCATCAGCACTTTTTTCATTATTTTTTAATAATCAGTTGAGTGAACTAAAAATGTTGTGGCCAAAACTTTCATATATCTTCATTTAACAACGATTAGAACGTTTCAGAAAACCGACCCCTTGAATCACCGCTTTCAACTGGTGAACAGGGCATGATCAACATAACTCACGGTCTCCGGCGTTTGGGGCTTCGAAGCAAGCGACACAGCGACACTAAACGCAGAAGACGAATGAACATTCTTACAACATTCCACAGGTTTCCTCTGCTGCTCGATCGTTGATGTCTTTTGTATCCGTGGCAGCGACGAACCCGATCGACCGCGTGGCCGCACAATGCACCGAAAGCGGGTGTCGTTCATTGAGCCTCGTGGTTAAGGGAGGTCCAAAAAACACATACACAAACACAATGGTTTTACGTGCATGAGTGCGTGTGTGTGTGTATGTATGTTTACAGGAGCAACTGAAATTCAAGCCCGCGGCCGTTCGAGTTTCAGTGCAATGCGGGATACAGGAAGCCTCCATGCGATCCTTTCCCGCGAAACGAAATACCTTGTCCTTCGCTGTTCTCTTCGCTCGCTTTACCTCCGCTCCCTCGCATGCTTGCGTTCTGTTTTGCAAACTACGACACGATGCTACCGCCAGCTTCACCACATCGCCACGTGAGGTGTCCTTGTCCGGCAGGATGGAAATCGCACTGGAACTGCATTTGTGATTCTCGAACACACATACAAGCAGCGCACCGTCGGTGATGCTGAGCCGCAACGTGTATTGTTACACGTGCTGAAGAGACACAGAACGGCAGCAAGACACGGCATGTCGTTTGCTTTTCTCACCTCGGCCGTACCGTGCTGGTCGTTCGAGGATCTCGTTTCAAACAGCGAACCGGGATCGGAACAGGAAAACGGACGCTGGTGCGAGTGTGTTTGGAATCGAAATCGGATTTGTTTGCTGCATGGTCCAATAAACGATAATGAAAAGAAACATGCGTTAGAATTGGAGCAAAACAAAGGTGAAGTAGAATGAGATAATAGAATTTTTAAATATTTTAATTATTGTTAAAAACCACAATTATCATAATTTAAATAGTTTTCACGAAATAGAGCAGGTTTTGTATAATATACTTGAGGAAAATTTGAACAAAATGTTATATCATGTTGAAAGCGTTGCAAATGTTTTATTAAATAGTATTTAAAAAATCAGGAAAACATGTTCATGCTAGTCGAGGTTCATGCTTGATTTGAGGCATTTTAATGAAAATATTTTAATGTACGACTAAAAACTAGTTAGAGTTTGATCATGCAAAAGTTGTAAAATATTTAAAAATTTAGTTTTATTTACTATACAGCTACCTGCCTTTGAAACTCATTTTGATATAACTCAGTAATATTCGAAACAAGCTTCGAAAAGGTAAGACTAAAAAAACTCATTTTATTGGCTGCAACTATTCAAAGAACATTATTGGAATCATTATTATAAATAGTTCCGAAAAGTAAATATTTGCTTTAGACGGTTATACATAAATTTTAAATATTTTTATAAAACAATGCCTCATTTATTACAATGCTGCCTCTTATTCCATGTCCATGTAAGTTAATTGAATATGTTACTGCTGCCAATAAAAACCCCATTTGCAAAACACCGTCCAGGAATTACATTGCTCTATAATGTTTCCTTATACATCGAACACAACAAAATAACCAACTGCTTCCCATCGAAATGCTTGAAGCATTGCTTGAACGGACTACAGAAACTTTATCTGCCACCAGTATCGGGCAACATTTCTTCGCCCGACCTTGAGGAATAAATTTGAATTATAAATCGCGACCACTTCGGTCCCACGTGCCCACCGCACCAAAGGTTGTCCCTTTGCTCGAGGCCAACCGTTTGAAGCATTAATTCAACTGAAGCCATACTCGGAGGGAAGACAAAAGCAATCGCAATCAAAAGGCTGCAGCAAAGCCTACACCTACACGTTTGGAAGCAATGGGGCCACGGGCCCCGTGTAAATAAAGTTGTTCGCTTTAGCCGGCCTATCTCGGTGTGCAACGGCATCGCGCAGATCTTACCGGAGATATCGCCCATGGCCCGGGAGATTGTGCCGCGAGTAAGAAGGTAGGTGTTGTGGCGACTTCCGCGGAACGGTCGCGTATGTTTGGCACGGCCACTCTCTACCACAACTCCTGTTAATTAGTTAGTTCTTAAAATTAAGCGTTGACCCCGTCCGACGCTGACAATTGATGCTAATCCGGGGCTGGAATCCGGGAACGGGGTGGCACGAACGATGTCAACCAAGGGGAAGATGGGGAGAAATCGGGCCAACAAAACGCTTGTCGAAAACGTCAGAAACGACAACGATCCCGGCGCTGATGAGATCTCCGGGGCGCGTCGACCGCCTGTCAGCCGCCTGTGGGTCACTTTTCAGAGCCGCTTCGCAGGAAGCGTAGTGGCATTTCTCTGTTCTTGCTACCATTATTATTGATTCGGTGTGTTTGGTGTGCTTGGGCGCATAATAAATTATGATAGATTTTCTATCAGACGCTCGAAACGAATATATTCACATCTCGTGCGGTAGAACTTGCACTACCGCTCAACAATTTATCTGTTGTAGACGACGATCAGAGTAAGATGATGATGCTGTGGCTGTGTCTAGCGATTCTCTTGGAAGAACATGACATTTTTGAAAAAAATTTGCATCGATTATTAAAAAAGTTTAATTGAATTCTTATGATATGATACTTACAGGTACCATAAAGCTACTCATCAGCCATTGCTTTATTTTTTAAGAACTAATAACAAGAAAGTTAATTTTATGCAACGTTAAAGTGATTAATCAGCGTCGAGAAATAAAAAATCCAAATAAAAAGTAAAAGTAACCGTTTAGTTGAAATGACAAAAGATTTAAGTTGAACAGTGCGCAAAGGAACTCTAAATAAATCCGTCCTGTTGCATCATCAATCATATAATAACAAACTACATATTTAATTCAAAGAAAAACATAGTGAATTAAGTAACTGAAAAATATTAAGAAAAAATATAGCGAGCGGGAACATAAAGCTCAAACAAATTTTAGTTATTGTGAACAATTTAAAAGATTAAAATTGAAGAAAACTAGTAACAAATTTACAAAAAAAAGGAAAAAATATTTTTTTTAGTAAATACTTATTTAAGTTGATTATGAACGGATTAAAGATGTTTTAAAATTACATAAGATTTATGAAAAAACAAACCATAAAAACCAACAAAACAAACATCGTTTTTGGATAAATTTAGGATCGATTCCTGATTCAGAAATACTGAATAATGCAATTTAAAAATTGTAGCAATTTTAAAGACATACATCCTTCGTTAATAACCAATAGTACATCAATGCATCTTGTTTAACAAATCAAAACCTCGCTCGAATAGAGATGAACCTAAAGCTTCGTATCGGGCGTTCGGCAGCAAGCAGCGAGAATAATTTCGTCCATACCGTCTCCGGGCAGCGCTTCAATCAATGACAACCTTGCTTGACATTGATTTCTAATGAACGATCCGTCCCGCGTCGCCCGGATCACCCGGTTCGCCCTCTGCGACTGCTCCTAACAGTCGGCCTGGAACTCTCGATTTATTAATACATACTTTACCGTCGTGGCATTCTTCGGACTGGCGGCCGGCCCAGTGACTGCCGCCGCCGACGGTGCGGAAGGAGTGGAAAAGAGACACCCCGAAAACATGAGGTGGCTCCTGACGCTCCTGAATGATTCCAGCATTCCGCGACCCACCCCCCTCACCTCCCTGCTCTCCGAGCCCATGCGGAAACCCGCCACACATTGTACAAAACAGTGCGCCGTCCCGCCTGCCTTCGTGGTTGGTTTTGCGTTTGGGGAGTGCCACTCGGTTTGGTCGGGCATTCGGGCATTCGGGTAGAAATTAAGAAACAGACAGACGTACGACGTTCAGAAATGCCACTCATATTATCTGTCTCCCCTTCAAGGGGAGCGTACTTCCTCGCCCGTGCGCGGTTCGTCGCTTGCCGTAGCGTTGCTGTCGTTTTCCGCGGCTCGCCCGTCTCCAGGCTACTACTTCTGTATTCGCCGTGCTTTCGGTCGCGTCGTCGCTCGGTTGGTATTACAGTTTTTTTTTCTTGCTGCCCGCTTCGCTTCACTTTCCTCGTCCATGCCACCGGTATGCTTGATGTGGCGTAAATGATCAAACTTACCGAGGCGGAGAGTTCTGTTCTTTTTTTTTTCTCTCTCTCTCTCTCTCTCATGTAACCCCGTCTTATATCGGTCAGGTTCAGGAATCTCATTTGGAGCGACGCGCTTTGCGGGTGTCGTACCCGTGCGAAAGCGACAGCCAACCCTTCGAGGATTCAACCGCTCCAAGAACACTTGCGAGCGAAACCTTCGGCGTGTGGTTCTAAACACACGCTGAGTACGCGGAACGTGTGCGAGCCAAGCGGAAACGCGTACGAACGTGCAACGTTCGCATCAAAACAAACCTCGGCCGAGACGTTCCGAACGAGCAGACACGAACGAAGCGTCCTCGGTAAGCCGGATCGTTGATCGCATTCCAAACCTGCCCCGCTTGTACCGGGAACTGGAGCGCAAGCGTTTGCAGCATTCCGAAGCAGGATAAAGGAAACCGATGAAGACGGGCCAGCACGGCAAATGCTTTAGCGTGTTTGATTTTGGGTAACTCAGAGCTGAAAACATCACGATCGTCGGGACACGGCGAGGACGGCACATGAAATTCAGGTAGGCTGTGTTTAGGAATAAAACACAGAAGTGCAACAGTGGCTTCAGCAAACGAACGCTCACCATCGATGCGACACGCCTAAATGACTAAATTTGTGAGTTAGCTTGCCGTTACGGGAGCATGTTTTCATCCGCTCGTCCACCCCGACCCCGCTGCAGGGTTCCGCTTTGTCAACGGGCTTCAAACAAAAACACCCGAACACCCACCCGGCTGGAAATAATCCCTTTTCCATACCCGGCTCGGTACGTAAACGTGAAGGTGAAGAGGATCCCGGCACCGACGCGCCGATCCGTCCGTCTGCCCGAGAAGGACTCTTCTGGACGGAAAAGCGTCGCTCGTCGTTAAATCCCCGAAAGCCCTTTTCTCAATGGATCGTGTCTGCGCGCTACGCTCGGCCACCACCAATGGGCCTGGCTTTGCATTGTTTGTTGATCATTTTTCTTCACCTACAGCTGCGTGTGTGTATGAGTGTTTCTCGCACAGGATGCAACCAGCTGAATAGAGGCGAGCAGGAACTGGGCGAGAACAAAACGAAACGTACGAGCGAACCGTACCCTTCGTCCGTCTTCCTAAACACTGTCGATGACTAAGGAGATTCCTGTCGGATTAAAAGCGTCCCGGGGTTCTAGGGGTAGATGAGAGGGAGGAGGAAGGTTAGGCTTTCCAAGCGTTCGTGTCGATTTTGACAGCCAACCATTACACGGCACATTTCTCTTCCTGTCGCAGCAGTTTCATCCGCCTGGCCGTCCCGATCTGCCGCTGCTGCTGCTGCGTTTGAGGTTAATTGATTTCTTGCGCTCAAGAAGGAAACGACCGTGTAACGTCTGGTTGCTTCCTTTTTGTCAAGTGCGTACCCAGACGGGGTGTGCAGTCTAATTGTGCGTTGGGTACTGTACTCGGAAGCATAATTTCGGTGATGGATCGCGTTTGCGGCCAGGGGGGGCAAATGGAATGCCACTTCCTTGCGCCGCTGTTCGGGTGCGGACGTAAAGAATGGAGCGGAATTGATTGATGACAGATGTTGTGCACGCAACCGGTGTTGACGATATTCGTACGAAGCTTATGATTTCCCTGGGAATGACAATGTAAAATATGTTGTGAATGCGACTTTGAGCAACATATTTTATTGAGTATGATGTAAAAAATGTGATCATATTTTAAAATAATTCATTCAATTCTCATTCAACCAATAACTTGTGTCTAACATTTAAATCATTCTAATTCTAGAATTGAAAATAATATCAACAAATTTGGCTAAAAAAAATGTCATTAGCACACATAAATAGAAATAGTTTAAAATTTCTTTACTAAAAACTTTTATTATTTACGAAAACAAATTCAAATCAAATCTATAATTTATCGCCATAAATAGAGTAAAAATAATTTCAACAGCTCCAATCTCACAGCGGTACAACATTAACCTAGGTTAAATTAAAAAGAACGATGATTAAATAATTATCGTCATGTTTTTTTTTATTTATGCCACCAAAAGTGTTACGTACTAACTAAATTGTTTTGTTGTGCATTATTTATCAGTATTTTACAGAAAAGTTTTAATGTAATTAATTTTACAAAGATTGAAGGCCGATTATACCACTCACTTGTACCTAAGTGCCAAAAAAAGTATTTTGCTTTTTATAAAACATACGGTAATGTAACATGGTTACGCGATGTTTTATGCAAAATATAATTTATTTAGAGTTTAACAAATGTAAAAAGTTTTAGGAGCAAACCGAGCTTTTGCTTGCGGAAAATAATTTTGCATAGTGCAAAAATTGCACCTTCTCTTATTTAATTCCTTTCTGATCGGTATCCAGGAATCCCTGATATCCTCCGCCTTAGTTCCATGAAAAATCAGAGCACCACCGTTTCCCATTCACCCCGTCTCCACCGGTTTGCTTCCTTGCAATGGTGCAACGCTGTCATAAATTACACCGGTAACGATTTTAACGAACGCTTCAAACCAATAAATAAACAGCATGTAAAAACGCACCACCCGAGCCGAGTGTGCTGTCACTTTGGCGCTCGTCCCCGTCGTCCCTTGTTCCCGAAGAAAAAAAAACCCATTCCGTGATCAATTTTTCAGGAACGTGCAAACACAAAACACAACGTTTCGGACGTGATCGAGGAAGGAGGAAGGATTTGCTGCTGCCCTCTTCCCGATCGTCGCAGCGCTTCTTTCACCTCCCGCCGTCCTTGTTCGTTGCTGCATCATTTTTTATTCGTTTTTCGTCACCAAAGACCGCCTGCAGATTGACCTGCGGATGCGATGGGAAGCGGCCCGATACGATACGGGATAAGCGAGCGCGCATGATCTGCACACACAAAAAAAAAACGGCACCAGAAAACATTAAACAAAACACGACCGAACGGGGGCGTTTGGGGCGCAATTTTGGGGCAGTTTTTTTTTTTTTTTGGTAATTTTTTCATCCTACCCTTGTGCAGTTTTGCGATCATATTTTGCACGCTTTCTCACGTCACTTTCACGGGCTGTGTATTTGTGTATGGTGCACGCACTGCTCGCCATCGTCCCGAATCGTACCTCATCCGACGGAATCGGAACACGTTTTGACTGCTGCATGATTAATTACTCCCCGTCGATAGTTCTTTTGATGGGGCTCGAATGCACGGGCCGCATGTTGCTAATTTTATTTCAATTGTAAAAGATGCCTGTCTTGCGGTTGAAACATTGTTGCGAGGAACCAATTCGGGATTGTTGTGCGTTCCGTGTGGCAGATAAACGCTTATTTATCATACAATTGCCCAGCCCACAACCGACTGTCAGGAAGCGGAAAGGATCAAATCATTTAGAGACTTATTTTTTTTGTGCAACAAAAAACCTTAAAAAAAAATCATCTCAAATTAACAAAAGGCAACCAAATAAAAAACAACATCTCTGCCCACAAAATCTAAACACACGCCACTTGCCGCCGGCTGGTCGTTTGCATGCAAATGAAGCGCATTTTAAACGGAATAATTGTCAAAATTTAATTAATGTTACTTATGTCGCGCCGCTGATCCTGTTCATTTGTACAACCGGGCGAACCGATCAGCCTTACCGTCGGCGTATAAATCTTTCCCGACCTGAGCTGATGGTGTGTGTGTGATGTTTTTGTTTTCTTCAAAATCCACTCATCGTTTTCTGGCGTTTTTTTATCCTCCTCCCGCGGTCCGTCGCTTCGGTTGCATTTAGCGGCCCAGTTGTGGCCCGAAATCGGTCGCTTTTTCGCTCCCTGGGACTGGGAGAAGTCATTCATCAATGCGGAGTAACGTTTATCGCTTCGTTTCCTTCACGTTTCCTCCCGCAGCCAGACGATCGCATCATCTGTTTAAACGTGGTCGTCCGATCGATCGACGTGGTTCGCTTGGGTGGTGAATCCAAAAGTTCGAACGGTTAGTGATGGCTTTTAAGCTCGAGAGGACATTTGTGTTGTATGTGTGTGTGTTTGTGCTTGTGTGGTTTTGGATTCTTTCCTCCGCACGGATGCTACGTGGTAGGTTGACTGACTGATCCGTCCCTTCTCGCTTTCTCTTCCCCGCTCTGGAAGCAAAAAAAAAAAGATTGATAAGTATTGCCATCGATTGACTATGAGTTTCGTTGTCAACCGAAAGCCTTCGTTGTCTGCCCCTGAACCGTGGGAATCGTTCCACAGTGGGTCTGCGCACTGTCAACCGGGCGCCAGCTCTTATCGGGTGCTACTTATTTGCTATCGCGCCGAAGGTTTCACATTTATTTCCTCGGAAGCACCATAAAAGCGAAATGTATAGAAATAGATTCTTCCAACGCTTCCAAAACAGAAAAACAAAAAAGTCGCCCGATAACGCTCGATGTCAAGTGTTTCGTCACACGGCAATCACATCGCTGCGGTGTCTAGGGAGCAGCTAATCGCTTGTACCCCAAAACAAGCCCGCTCAAAGCCCGGCCGGCTTCGGACGATGGAGCGGAAATTAATTTATGCAAAATATCGTAGCTTCCACTCGAAATATTTAAAACACATCTAAATGGTTCGCGATTTCGGCGGGCTCGTTCGCTTCTTTTAACCGCTTTTCCCGCACTTCGCTGCCCTCCCGCACCACCCATTCCCCTCCTCACAATCACACACACACACAACTGGTCACCTGGCGTGGAAAAGCAGTTAGGCAAGTATCGAAAATCGGCAAAACAAACCCTAAAAAAAGCTCATTGGCGCGCGTGCGCTCCCGCGGGACCCGAAAACGATGTGCCAAAAATACGAAACCAGCTTTGCAGAAGAGATTTAAAAAAAACCCTGATTCTGAAATACCTAATACTCGCAGGGACACAAACAAATGTGAAATAAAATCAAAATACTAAAAAAAAAACAACCGAAAATAAAAACGCCACACCCGGAGGCAAAATTTGTTTTAAAGCAACGCCGTACACATATCGTGTTTAATTTATTTGTTTATTGCAGTTATTAATCAAACCTGGGAGCTTAGGTATAAATTAAATTGTCCGCTCTTTGTGTCCTCGTTCTCAGCTACGGCAAACCGAACAAGGTTCGAAAGAAAGAGAGGGAGGTAGCGAACAAAAATAAAAAAAAAAACAATACTTACAAAAAGGGACTGACAGCTCGAGAATGGGAACGAGCGCGATAAGCGCTGACGGAATCGGCTCGCGATCGGAATGCCGAGTGAATGCGGGGAAAAGTTGGTAAAAGTGAATGCTTTTTGTGTGATGCATTTTTGTTCGGCGAAAGATACGGTTGCTTATGGTTTGCATGTTGTCTAATGCCCGGTAACCGTTCGATGGGTGAATTAAGACACACAATCGTTGCCGAATTGCGCCCTGCGTGCCAAATCGTTTCCCCCGTCCCGGTTTGCAACAAAGTCGTGAACCGCAGCTCAACCGTGCGTCCCCCGGACGGAAGATTTGCATAATCAAACCGCTCGAGTGGCGTCGATTCGATCGCGACCGTGCGGTTTGCGCTGAACATCCTCGCGTGGGCGGCCCGGCCAGATTCCACACACGAAACGCGCGCCACCATTAGCCCCGATTAGTCAGCGTTGGAACTATTTTACGAACGAACTGCCACGGTCGGATCGGGCGTTACATCCTGCCAACGGGCCCGGGCCGGGACGGTTGGCTGACAGTTTTGCGAAATGGGGATCGCCTTTCCTTTCGCCTTTTACTTATCGGAAAACGTTCCTCACGGGCTCTACCCGTAACCGCTCAAACACACACACACACACAC
>JXWZ01009104.1:0-12541 GCA_000956215.1 Anopheles farauti No. 4
TATTAAATGATGAGAGAAGATAAAAAAATTCTAAACGTCTCTAGAGAAGAAAAATTATGTTTTATTTTTTTACTATTTCTTGAATGTATGGTGATTATGGTGAATATGTTTTCGAAATGATTTTTATATAAAGTTATCGCATTAATTTATAACTTACAATCAACAATTTATAATGTTAAATAATAGTTAGATAACTTAAAACAAAGTCGAAATCACGATATGTGGAAACTTTGTTACTTGGGAATATAGCATATTGTGGGAAAAAAGTGAATAGTGTTTTATGCTACATAAAAGATGAAATCCTAAACCAGGCGTAAGCTGTACACTTTCGAACATATGTCCTTTAGAATTGGAGGATTACCGAACAGGACAAGATGTCATTTATCTCCGCCGGGGATGGCTATAAAAATAATTATAAATAAACACCGTTTTCAATCCAAACGAAAAACACCCACTGCATATCGTTTAACCTTCCCCTTCGCTAGCAAGACAATTATCCTTGCTTGCCCTCATCGGTTTACTCCGTGAACAGATAGGCATTGCACAGGTTTTTTAAGCACGCATAGTTTTCCACCCGTTTCTCTATACATGCGAGGGTAAAAAAAAGGGAAAATTTTAACACCTCACACTACCGCACGCGAGGGAATTATTTTGCATTAGGATTTTTTGTTTGTTTTACATAAACCCACTATTGATAGCCTGTTCAATAGTTGAAAAATCGGTTTAATATGTTAATCAGTTTAAAAGATAGCAAGTTACTGGAATCATCATGCATCTCGCCACAACCAGCTCACCCATACGATCTGGCTATTATTAATACGATGATGGAATGTACCTGCCAGCCAAGCCCATGGAGTCTAAAATGCCAACGTACTCCACAAAACACACAACTTTCTCGCAGCATGGCCATTCCACCACCCGCCCTATCGATATCCACTTCATTTCCGGCGGGAGAATAAAAAAAAATCGCACCGAACAACGCCACTGATAACCCACGGCAACGGTGCATTGTTTATCGTTCGACAACACCAGGTTCGTTTTTCTGGCGAAAGAAAATCAATTTCCTTACGCTCGACATAACACAACAGAGCCCGTTTGGCTTGTGCCTCGTCGACACAGGGCGCACCGGACGCACTAACCGTGATAAAAAAGGCAGTTTTTGTTTAATTGGATGTAGTTTTCGTTCAGTATTTAATTTCGTATTTTGTGCAGATCATCTATAGGCGTCGGCAGCCGTATCGGAGAGGGTAAGTGGTGGTTCTCGGCTGTGAGTATCACTTTACTCAAACATCAAATGGACATCCGGGGCGTAGTTCGATTCCGGAGCCGATTTAGAACCGAGTCTTGACCATCACCGGTCAGTTTTACACTGCAAACCGTATCGATTGCAACACGATCGACAGCGGCGTAATGTAATGATGGTAATTTTCCGCCAAATAATTTCCCAACTGAGCACCGTTTGCTGGACCGTTTCCGTCACGTTACGAAGGGCCCACCCAGCAGGAAGGGCCTCCGCTGTGAACCAATTGTTTCGTATTTAACAATCCTAAGCATACAAACACACGGACGCGGACATCCCCTAGTGCCTGCTGCTACTTCAAACAATTACGAAGGGGGTGTCGAAGGGGCGGAACGACAAATCCGGTAGTGATAAATTGCTCCCTAGACAGATTGTGAAATCCCATTTTGGCAGGTTGGTACTTTTGGATTCCGCTGTGTGCACATGTGTCCCTTAAAAACACTGTCTCAACTGGTTCGCCGTGAGCATCTAGCGAATCTGCACAGGACCACCAGCTGCAAACTAGTTCGGCATGAAAGGTGACAAACACAAGATGCTATTGAGCGCGCCAAGAGCAGCAAAGATTCACTCCACACACATTTACAGTAGTAGGCGTTCAAGTGAGTCCAAGTAACCACGGGTTGCTAGAAGCATATTGCAACATAGCAACCGGCGCATGGTTATTTTTGTGCGTTTTTTTTTGTTGTTGGTTTTTTTACTTGTGAATCAGTGTCAGCGTTCTTTGTAAGGATCACTTTTTATAGAAAACATTTTTATACTGTTGAAAAATTTAAGTTTATCGTCAATAGAACATTGTTGTGATTATTTCGATCAAATTTTTTTTTTTCAATATCCTTGAACATGTCTTGTTTATTTTCCAACAAGATTATAAACATGTTATGCCTCTTATTCGATACTTTAAACTCACTCCCACCTTTATCGTGTCCTCTTGCATTGAATGCAGTTATGCATAGCTGTGTTCCTTACTTTCCAACCCTACCCCGAAAACAATCCCCCACAACCGTAATAACATCTCCTTGCGTCGAATAAAAAAGCACCACCCTAACACTGGCCCGCGCTTTAGGGTAATTGAAACACGTGTTGATTTCGGGATTAACTCGGCAACTGGTAGCGCATCCTGCCTATCTCATCCGCATCCCCTTGGGAGCAATGCGGTGGCAACGGCAACACTGGGGGAAGACATTTTCGAACGGCAAATTCTAATTCACGGAAACGCCACGGGCCGCCGCGACAACCCAGACCAGTCGAGCTATGAATGCAAACGCCCATAATTACAATCTAATTGGTGGGTCGATTTTCGAAACGATCCGGATCCGGTAGGCACCAACACCTGCACCCTGGGACTGGTATCGCAGGCACCCGTCGGCGAGGGGTTAAAACAGTTCTGTGCGATCCCTCCTCAAACCCGAGCTAACCGCGTACAACCGTAACCGGATAACATCCGATCCGTCATGGTCACGGTTGCGCCAATTGTTTGGCGTAAGTAAATTATGCACCTAGTGCACACTCCCAACACGCCGTAGTGTTGACAGTGGCGCGTGTGAAAGTTAAACGTCGCCGCCCGTCGCTATCTCCATCGATTTTACGGACTTAGGGGCGGTTTGATAAGTGCGTGTGAATTGGTGGTAAAAATATGATACAACATTCAATTACAATTACATCTCACTCGAGCTAAGGATGGATGTAAACTAACCGGAGATACATATTTAGATGCGATGCGGGAAGCGAAGTTGGCCACAGCACTCGCTCTAATCAACACTGCACGGGAAGGTTGTGAATGACCCTAGCCGCTCGTCATCAATCAAAGAAGAATGGTACGTTGGTGACAGTACCGTGGAATTTAATCTTCAAGAGCGTCGGCGGTAATTGTTGGAATATTTTCCGGCTGGATGATGTTTTCATTCGACAATGGGTGAACATTATTTTCACACGCCATTTCAATTTGAATTTGAATGAAAGGGAAATTATATACATATAGAAGATGGCAAGAGAAATTGTAATCTGCGGGAAAAGTATCGAAACTGCGCGTATATAACACACCTTTTCATGTTTTAAATTTTATAAAAAAAGGATTTCGATTTACCCATATTCTAAGGTTTAATAAGACAGTAATATTGTGGATTGACGAATAGTCCGGATAAAAAAATGATGAGTTCAATAAAAAAAAATCAAGTTAAAAAAAACCCCAATTATCAAATGCGTAAAAAACTTTCGCCAATGAAATGACATTTTTTATGTCACAAATTATGTTAAAAATTAGAGAAGTTATTTATAAAATTGAGACATATTTCTTTATGATGAAATCATCTCATCTCTAATATTAAAACTGCATTTGAGTTCAAAGTCATAAAAGTTACGCTGTAAACTGAATTAAAGGAAAATAATACTGCCGTTGGTTCTTGTAAAGATTTTTCACGTCACCTATAACTTTTAATGAACTGTTTGAATCTCAATTAGTTATTAATCGTACCATTAAATATACTACAAATTTTTCACCAATTGTTGATATAATTCTTGGAACATTGAATGATATTTATCATTGGCCAATTTAAATGAAAAGCTTCTACTGTCTAACCTAAAACTGTCTAATTTTTTATTGTTTCCAAAACGATTTTTACTGAACGATCTGAGTAAGAAGCCGGAAAAAATAAAATCACAAACAAGCCGAATAACAATAGTATGAAAATGTAATTAAATATCCCCGAAAACAGTTTCCCAAAGTATCGCTAACTGTTAGGGTTAAAGTTACAATCAGAATTTGACGTTTGTCTTTACTTACCCAGCGACGTACAAACGTACGTATTTATCAAACAAAATGAACGGCACACACTCCCCCGACATGATAAGCCGATTTCGCGACCTGAAGCTGCTCGAGTCCGGCGAAGGTCCGCGGCCGGATCCAATGATGCAAACGGAGGGTACAAACCACCAACGCCACAACCGCTCGTTCGGTGCCCAGTCAGCCGCCACCAAGTTCATTCCGGCCATTTGTAACTTTCAAACGGCCCGGAAAATGGCACAGGAAAACCTCGAACACCAGCCGCTACCGGATGCAGTGATCGATATTGCATTTCGGAAAGCACAAGCGGCCGGTTTCCCCAATCCCGGCATGGAGCTAAGCGTCGGACCGTACGCAACCGGTGAGTTTCGGTGGGACGGGAACGGTGGCCGGTGTGACGTTTACGGTTTTGCGGTTTGCTTACGATTTTCTTCAGGTGTCGGCTGCAAAAACTACAAAGCTGGACCTACCAAATGCACCAAGTATCGCGTGTATCGACCGAAAACGTGTGGCGTTATACCGAAGGTCCCGAGTGCGCTCGAGACGCACGAGCGGCCGGAGAGTATGCGGGTGAAGAAGAAGGTTGGCGCAATGGATTTGGCCATCGGATGGGAATTTCGCACCAAACA
This sequence comes from Anopheles farauti No. 4, assembly GCA_000956215.1. Classification (NCBI taxonomy): domain Eukaryota; kingdom Metazoa; phylum Arthropoda; class Insecta; order Diptera; family Culicidae; genus Anopheles; species Anopheles farauti No. 4. Next base: position 4,709 of record JXWZ01009104.1, read on the forward strand.
CGAACCGCACGCGCAAACGTACATGGACGGCTCGAAGCCCTCGGTAGCGCCGCCAATATTCGAGGTGGTCGAGCCAGCCAAGGACCTGAATCTACCGGCGGGTAAGTGGTGCAAACAACAGCCGTCCCCTTCCCGAGGGAACCGTCAAATAAACATCACACAACACACACACACACAAATCATAAACCCCCGGTAAACCCTTTCGTTTTTGCACTAATCCACTTGGTTATGTTTTCGTCCACAGTTGTACATGCCGGAGGCGTGTTTTCCAATACCCTCGGCGAGGAAGACTTCTTCGATCGGGACGTTATTCGGCAGCACAAACGGCTGGTGCGTCCGACTAGCAACCGATGCAAGTGTGGCAACAGTTCGGCCCGGTCCTCCAAATCACCCAACGCAGTCCGGCAGCAGCAGCTACGAAAGAACGGTAGCGGACGGGATCGTCCGCATGATCAGGAACATCGCCAGCAGCAGCAGCAGCATCAGCAAATGAAGCATCGCAATGAGCCTACTGCGATGGAAATTAACAACAATAACCTGCCTGCGGTTCGCGGGTCGGCACGTTCGCACGGTTCCTCCTCGCACGGGAAGGAGCTCGCGGTGCTACACCGTCAAGGGGGAAGTGCAAACTCGATAGAGCGCAAAATGCACGAAGCGGCAGCGAAACACGCCGAGCGCATCGAGCGCTTCTGCCACAAGTTTGTCCCGGAGGAATTCCCGTACAACTTCCACCAGGAGTATCGGTGCGCGTTCAAGGCGGGCATACCGCAGAGCAACGTGTCGGGAACGCTGAGTAGCTTCGACACCGGCCCGAACGGTCACCAGCAGCAGCACCGCAAACCGGCCGACTACAAGAAGCTACTCCACATCCCGAAGCCCCGGGAACCGTACACGAAGAAGAACTACGTCATCGACACGCTCGCACCACCGTTCGCGTTCTGGAAGAAGGGTTCCGGCTACCCGGACTACTGGCGGCTTATCAGCGTCTACCAGCAGGCGTACAACAAGCCGATCGAGAAGAGGAAATATCCGCTGCTGAAAACCGTGTACCAGTAGTAGCCGCTCTTCCTCTTCACCTCGAACCACCCACGAACGGTGGCTGCATTATTCATAACCATACCCACACGTACACACATACCCTTAGCCAATGATTTTGATTTGTCGATTTTCACCAATAGCGGTTTGTGTCAAGCTCTGTGCGTATCTGATGCGAAAGGGAAATAAAAACGAACATTTCGGGAAAACCCCGAGGGACAGCTCGCTTGCCAAACATGTTTCGAGATGCCTGCGCCGGCTTTACTCCCGGCAGATGACCATAAAACGCTGCAATCGGTGACGGAGTTGGCGTCAAATCGATGATACTCTCAAGGGTAAGATAAGCTTTAGATTTACAGTCATTAATATTCCATCATTTTTGGGACGTTTTTAAACAGTTTACCAATGATTAGTTGCATCCGACATTGAACGGATTGCACTTTTTTTTCTCGGCTTGGTTGACGCTCTAAATAGTTGATGCAGACGTTTGGATGGTGCATTAATTTCAAGTATATTCAGCTTTTTTTATATAAAAATTGCTTTATCTGTATTATACTCCTTGTTTCGGTGCAAAATCTACCCATTGGTGAAGAAATGCATTAATGCATTAATTTATGAAGAAAATATGTAACTAGAAAGTATTAGTTACATATTTTCTTCATAAATTAATTGGAATATGATCGATCCAACAAACGTATATAGTGGTTTTATGAATTTTGGAATCATTGGTTGAGGAGTTCATTTCAGTTCACTTGACAGCCTTGAACGTACAAAAATAAAAAAATACACCGTTCATTAAAAAATGGTGCGAAATACTCAATTAGTTTCATGAAGAACATCTGCTGTGAAGAAATCAAAGGAACACTATTTTTAACTTCGCTTGTTTGCTTTGATTCAGTTCCGACTGTCTAGAGTTTGGTTCGTTATTAAATTGAATTTCATGTGCTTGAAGGTGCTTGATACAATGTACTTGTACAACAGACTATTCCGAAGTTTTCCCATCCTTAAAGTTAATATACTTACATTCTTGTCGTTCTCAGCTCGCAGGTTTTTACCGCTTACTCATTGGTTTTTTGCTTGCTTTAGTTTCAATGCATTCTATCTTTTTTTAATGTCACAGCCTACCAACTTTCTTCTATTTATTAATAACTTGACCGAAGCATGCGAAGTGTTCATTCTCTGAATAATTCATATTTGTCATATTTGTGTCACTACTTACTCTTCTCATGCTCTCTGGAAATGTACACTGTTATAACTGCGAGCTGCTGTAAATTAGTTTTATAGTTTTTAAACTCTCTAGTAATACTTGGTTGTTCATGTTTTATACAGAATGATGATTTATTAGTTGTAACTTAGAAATACAGTAACAAAAATGGGATTCAGGCGTCCAGCACGTGATTGAGATAGGAAATGTAACAAATGGCCAGCTTGAGTATCTCTATCTTCGACAACTTCTTGTCCGGTGGTAGCGTCGGTAGCAACTTTCTCAGCTCGGAAAACGCCACATTGAACGCTTCGACGCGAATTCGTTCCCGTGTCGCGTGAGCGGTCCGATATTTAAGGGTGGCCCTTCGCCGCCGGCGCCTTTCCTCGCGCGATAGATTGGAAAACTCGGTTTGCACCGCTGGGTCCTGCTGTTTGCGATGCCTTACCGGACCGGCACTACCGTACACCGGCGGTTGACCGGCTGGCAGGTGATCGTGTGACGGAGGGCACAGTGGTGTGGCCTTTGTTCGTGGTTTGCGCACACCCACCGCGCACGATGAAAGCTCCATCGAGTCTTTCATCTGGTAGACCATCTGCAACGATACGGCAAAGCAGAGAATCAAATCACTGGCCTCGATGTTTCCTTTGCCCGTTGGTGTTGATCAACATCCTTTTATTCATGTGCCTCCTTGCTTGCTATAGCTTAACGATAAAATGTGTTTTACTATTTTTCTCTCTCTGGTTCTAGTGATACCTGTACGTAACCTTTAGAATCTACACTATATGAACCCTCCTTGACCAAACGAACGACACCTATACTATTGTTTAAACACTGGTTTATCCCTTACCTTAGCTCTCGAAAATTTGGCTCGATTTAGCTTGTGTCTATAACGTCCCAAGTATTCGACATTCTTATGACATTAAAAATTCGTTACGGATGTTTGAGCCAATATGTGACTATAAATAAAATGTCAATATGTTTACTACCAACTGTTGGTTTGAGAAACATAATTCTTTTGCATAATTAATTTAAGTCTGCAATATATCAACACATAAATCTCCACATGCACTAAATTTAGATATACTATTGTGAAAATATATTAACCACAAAGTGTAAAGTAAATAGTAACCCAGCCTAATTAAAAAATTATATACCACGGTACCAAAAATTTGGTATCTATGGTGTACAAAAAAAGAAATTCATCCCTTGGGATCTGTCATAGTTGGCGCCTACTATGCGATCGATTGAGACATTAAGGGTAATTTGATTAAACAATTAAAAAGATAAACTCAATACGGCGGAAACATTATATGAATCAATTTATCACAAATTTACAAGGGATGAAGAAAAGGTGTATCCAATATATTCGGTTCAACTTACATAAAAAAAATCCTGGGGGCTATTATAGACATTTTTCAATTGGCACAAATCAACGATAAGCTTCTAATATTCAAAAGCTATTCGACAATTTTCAATTGTCGTGTTAATGCAATTTATTTATTTTCTGTGAAGCAAGAAAACACACGAACAATCGCAAATAACAACACCAATTGTGTAAATTGCTATGCGATGTGTTTAAAGCTGATAGAGATTTCCGCCAGGTCCTTCGGTAGATTTTTCTCAAACTTGAAAATAGTATGTATGTATCTTATCATTTCCTTCTCTTTCTACACCTGACAGTAATGCAATTTCAACTAAACTGGTGATTGCAACAATCAAATGGTGATCAACGGAAATGGAAGTCAGAACAATGCTGAATGTTAATTTCGGCTTAATCGACTAGAAACAGAATGTAACATATCACAAGTCGAATAATGATATGTATGAATTATTATACAAATGTGTTGAAATATACGGTGATGAAAAACCGGCCTGAAAAACTAAATCTTGCAGATGGTAATCTCTTCTATAAATTCAATTAAAACCCCCAAATGTGCAAGATTATGCTTCGGAAAAGAGCAAAGTTTTACAGCTTTCTCTGTAGAAGGAAGAAGAAATTAAACATGAACTAATCTTCAACCGTGAGGAGTTTAAAAAACAAAATTAACAATTTTTTAATTTGGTGTAGGTAACATTCTTAGGTAAAATTTATTTTCCGTATAAACCTACACGATACACGTTTTTGGTTAAATGGCCCAACGAGCAAAAATTACCTAAATTTACTAAATTTATCAAAATTCATACAAATTTATCTTTTGTTGCTCATGCAGTTTTCTGTTGTTTTACCTGTGAACAATGTTTATGAAAGGTTTTCCCTGAGCATATTTCATGAAAACAGGAAGTTATGTAAATCGTAATTCATAATAGTTTACACTAAAAGACCAAACACTCGGAAACCCACTTAGTTGACCAGTTCAGCCCTAAATATTTTATTGATATAAGAACACTCTTCCTTCTCAAGTACAATTGAGAAATTTATCAAAAATAGAGTATAATAAACTAATCATTTATGTATTATATTTAGAACAATAAGACTGATTTATTATTTATTGTTCTTCTGAGTTTAACTAATGATTGAATTATTGAAGACTGGTTCTAGTTAATATATTCCTTAGGTATTGCTAAGTTGTTTTTTATCGGTAGGGGTTATCGGTTCATATGATCCTTAAACACATTCGCTGCGGAAAAACTGTATGAGTATATACACCACTAATTTTGCTAGACCATTCTCAGCTCTTTTGATTTCGTCATTTAACCATTCTTGATTTGTGAAGCAACTATACAGATATTTCCACATTGATGCATAAAACAGCAATTACTTTTCTACACAGGAACCTCGTTCAACGTTGAAATCTTATAATTTACGTGTAGTAACTGGTAAACAATCAGTCTTTGCTCACAAAATCAGTACATTGTTTCCACTAAAAGTCCATTAACACTGCAAGATAATCAATTTGTTTTTTCGCTGCACTGACTCAAATTTCCACGTCCACTTCGACTGAATTGTAATATCGTACTGAATAATCTAGTCGCCGGGAAATTCATCCCGTATCCGTTTGTTCTGGACGCATCCAGCAGCCATCTTGAAACTTTAGCATCCTTGCTCTCCGATTGGAAGATGGAACTGTATAGACACGCCCACATCGGGATGTTTTGCAAATTTAACATGACAAAATTTATGCGACTTATAATGCTTGCAGCTGAGCATCGACCGGGGTTTTATGCGGTACACAGGTGCAGACCATACAAAATTCAATATTTTAATCTCGAGGAAAAACAAAAGAATACACCATTTAATTTTTATAGGAAGAAAAACTCACAAATTTTCAAAATTTCAAAATTAAACAAGAAAATATTTTTCAACATTCTTTTTGACATACATGATTTACCATGCTGGTAAATAATTAAAGTCATCTGAAGAATAATTAGACCTGCTAATTAATGAAATCTGGTCTTAATCAAATGATGATCCATTGAAACATTGACGATAGCGGTAACGATAAATATTATTTACTAAATTACAACATGCAATTTGACCAGAAATTTCCTCGTTAAATGAACAAAACGTGAGCTCACGGGACATATAAGGACTTATCCCGTATTTTCTTAAGATTAACGATTTTTGATTTTCTTATTTTTTCTGGAAACTGTAGAAATGTCATCAAATTTGCAAGATTAGAGTACTGACAAAGCATAACATTAAAATGATCAACTCAGACATTTTTATTTAAAGGTATGACAATACTGAAGCCGTATGTTTCCATACGTTTTAGTGTAATAATTTAGTAATAGAACCAAATAATGCATATACTTTGTTAGTGGTTAGAAAAACGGCAATGCTCTGTTTTACAGTATTTTTTTTTTTTGTTGCCACATAAATAACATCATCATTGGAGCACATTTTGAAAAGTGACACGATTCCCCTAACCCTCTTGTCCAAAATCTTCGGTAAATTTGTTCAATTTTTTCATGTCGTCTTCGTTGACCGTCGGTTTAGTACTGGCGAGAGATTTCAGCATATCGTTCATCGTTACCGGCGGCTCAAACAGCTTGTCGCCGGGCAGATCTACCCACGTCATTTCGATTGCACCGGCATCGCCCGGACTGCAAGGCACAAGCAGATCGTCACACATCGTCTGCTTGTCCACTGGTGATGGACCGCTCACGCGTTTGAAGTGTGTCGCCGTCTGCACTTTACGTACCGGCTGCATAAGCGCATCCCGAACAACGATCGATATATCCGAACCGGAGAATCCATCCGTCTTGCTCGCCAATTCGCGCAAATTCGCCTCTGTCAGCGTGTGGGCCGTGTTGCCGAGGTGGATCTTGAACATCACCAGTCGCGCGTGCTCATCCGGGAGCGGTATGTAGATGCGTTTCTCGAACCGACGCCGAATGGCCGAATCTAGAATCCACGGAGTGTTCGTGGCGCCGAGAACCAGCACACCCTCGTTATCGCTGCCAACGCCCTGCATCTGTACCAAGAACTCGGTCTTGATGCGGCGCGCACTCTCGCTCTCGTTATCGGACCGGGCCGAGCAGAGCGAGTCGACTTCATCGATGAACACGATCGACGGTTTGTGCGCACGGGCCAGCTCAAAAAGATTCTTCACCAACTTCTCCGACTCGCCAAGCCACTTCGAAACGAGATCCGAACTGGACACGGAGAAGAAGGTCGAGTTGTTGGCCTCAGTTGCGACCGCCTTCGCTAAGTACGATTTGCCAGTACCAGGAGGTCCAAACAGCAGAATACCCTTCCACGGCATGCGCTTACCCGTGAACAGATGCGGGAACTTGATCGGCAAGATAACCGCCTCTTTCAGGGCCGTCTTCGCACCCTCAAGTCCGGCCACGTCCGACCACTTCACGTGCGGTTTCTCCACAACGATCGCACCCTCCAATTTCGACTGTAGCTTCTTCTTTTCCGGATCGTCGGATTCCGAGTCGGAGCTGTCGTTTCCCTTCGCTTTGTCGTCCTTCGACGCACTGTCCCCATCCTTAACAGGTTTCTTTTTACCCTTCTTCAGGTATGTCTTTAGCTTTTCCGCCCGATCTAGATACTGAAGACACTTCACCCGAATCGAATCCTTTGCCTTGTCGCCTTGTGCTTCGTATTTGATTGCATGCAGAAAGTATTCCACCCCGTGTTCGTACAGTCGCAGCGCTTCCTCATAGTTTTTATTCCGGTCTTCCTCCGTAGCCTTCGTCACGATGTCAATTGCCTTCTGCAGGGTTGAACCGTTCGCCATCACAATGTTAGTCCGCAGCCTCTAATACCGCTGTTACTGTCGTTTACTGTTTTCGAACCCTTTTCTCAAGCCACTGCGCAGTTGAGGCCCTTGTAGGAAGTTATTGTAACAAGCGCTATTAAGTGTGCGGGGTAAACACAACGTTAGACGACCTCAACGTTCAGCACCTCAACGGCACGGAGTTCTAATTGTGGACGTCGTGTCGTTTTCCAGGTGGGACACTGTGGAAGCAAATTCTGGGTGGTGTAATTAATGACTTCATAAAAAAGACTACGAGATCGATACTGTGCAGCTTTGATGGTGATGAAAAGGTTATTCGGTACCATGAATGGGTAATATTGCGTCCCAGACTAGCAAACATACCTGTTTCCGACGATTCTTTGATTCGGAGGAAGCTGAGGG
>JXWZ01009106.1:0-16566 GCA_000956215.1 Anopheles farauti No. 4
AGGTTCAACTTCCGCGGACAAGCTGGCAAGGGAATACAAAATAACTCTAGCCAGTCGTCATCATTTAGGTGCTGCGTTGCAGCTCGTTGCGGTTTGACATTTAAGTCGATAAACAATGATACTTGCCGCTGCTATATCGACCGCATCGTGCGCAGGATTCGACACATGGGAAAGCGTGCGGGGTTTGCGTTTCAATTCGCTGTCGCCGGTTTTCCGCATCACCACGCATCATTTTCACATTTCACCGAGTACACGTTGCCACGAACGGTACGCACGAACACGGACGAGGGATGGCTGCTTTCCCGTCGTCCTTCGTGCTTTACACTAAGGGAAGTTTGAAGAAGAACTCCAAGAGGAAGAGAAGGATATCCCCGGTACCATATTTATGTTCATTAGCCTAATGGCACGGTGAACCGTGAATGCTTAATGCCACCTGTCCACCGATCGGTGGATAAATCTGTAGATTCGATTGCTCGCGTTTCGATCGATACACAACCCTGCGCATTACATGTTCCAATGCGGGAGTAGAGTGATTTAGATTCGAACCGGCCCGGAAGCAGCGGGCAGAAGTCACCGGAAATCTATCCCCACCCCGAGTGGGCCATTCTAGCCGGGGGAAACCGGCCAGGGAACGGGTAATGAAAACTAATTATCTGACACTGCCAATCTGATTCTACGTTCCACGGCCCATTTAACCTGCGGGGTGGCCGAGTACGATGCAACAAATAAATCGAAAATAGTTCACCGCACAGACACTGGGCGTTTTGTGGTTGCAGTCGCAACCATTATGTAACGGGGAGATCTCTACACTGCATCCAGGGACGGGCGGGAGATTTTGTCGGCTTCGGGTCATTTGTTTTGTACCGTGACAGGTTGGTGCACTGTCTTGAAAGTTGAAACAACACTCCGACCGGTAGGGGCGTAATTATTCCGCATGATTTGTGTGCGCTGGGTCGTGGATCGACGACGATAAAGCCATGCACATTAGCCATTCCGAGATGTTTAGTGTTCATTCGGAGTGATGTAAGTGGCTGGGAGTTCCAGGGCGATGTGTTATCTAAAGTATCAACCAGATGAAGCGGCGCTGTCGTTAAATTAAACGATAATGAAATGATTCTAGCTGACGATGGCGACGTTCGCAATGCAAGCCGATATGCCCTACAATTAGGGTGGATTATTACGAGCTTCAATAAATGTAATCATTGCTAGGTTGGTGAGATAGTACCGAGCAGTGCAGCATTCGTACGCTTCGGATTATACAGAGAGGAAACGGTGTAAAATTAAAATTAAGTTAATTTGTGACACAAAATCCTGAAAAGACGAACGGTAAAATGTGAATGCTGCAGACACTCTAGCTCAAACAAACTGTACTAGTTTTTGCTCGAAGGAAACTTATTCATATAAAACAGGTGTTATGTGGGAAATGAAAGTTATCTTGTAACAGAAACAACATAAGGAAAATAAAAAAAAGTAAAAAAGAGAGATTTACTAATTATAAAATTGATGATTACGCTACATCGAATATCCAAAAACTAGCTCTGTTTTAAAGAATCTTCTTTAGATATCATATCGATTTTTCGTACTCTCCACTTTGATAAAACTTTCCACATCAAAAAGGCACGAATTGGCTCCAGATTTCGTGGCATTCAATCGAGCCACACAAAAGCCGTCAACTGTGTCTACATGCGGTGTTCATCACACATGGTACACGACAAGACAAAAACGGTTCAATGTTCGTCTATTCGTGCACGCGCAAGCGAAAATGAATTAATGCATAGTTTTGAATATTAGGACGCTGTTGGAGCGCCACACGCTGTCGAACTCAATTTACTCTACGGGTTTCAATAAGTGACAGCTTCAGTCCGGGCCCACCGGCGTCATCTCGTGCACATGTGCACACCCCGGTGGACTCGTGTTCGTCCATTCAATTTCTCAACGGCACCACACCATACGACAACCGGTGAAGATCCAGCACCAAACCAGAAAAGCGACACAAGGTGATGCTGCTGCTGATGACGTTGAGTGTCGCCTTCGATTCAATGTTCTGCCATGTTCGGCCGCATTGTTGTCGTTGTAGCCGAGGAGGCCATGAATTATTTAACAGCTTTTTACCAGAAGTGGCAACGCCGGGAAAACTTCGCACCGGCACAAAAATGGCACACTACCGCACGGCCAGGGTCTTGCCTGACTGATACAACAACAAAAAATCCTTCAACATGGCATTGGGAAGGTGGTGGTGGCGTGCGTGAATTCATTTCATTCGTGCACCTATTTATCTATCACAGTCGTGGAGCAAAACAACCGGGCCGGTATGTGATTCGAAAAAAAAGTACGAAGCGAACAAATTTATTCACATCACGGGAACCCGATACCGCGATGTGACAATGCGAGGATGAAAGCACGAAGGAACGGCTGTGTGATGAGCAAATGTATTCCACCGGCACCCGAACATATGCTTTCAAGCGAATGATGAGAGCATTGTCGTACGTTATTTTCATCATTTACTTGGTTGCGTGAAGAATGGGAAAGGTTTTTGTCACACCCAGTCCCCTGCCAAACGTCCGGAAACGTAAGTTGGGACTATTGCAAGAAAAATGAAATGAGTTCGAAATGAGAAACTCGAAATAAATTTGGAATATCGGAAAATTGAAAGGTCTTTCTTAGAAGTTTATGCCAAGTTAATTACAGGACTTTATTACGGCTATTAGTGTATAGTGTACAGGGAATTCTGCCAATAAAAAGAAAAAAAACCGCTGCAAATGAAAAAGAAAAAATCAAAATAAAAGTCTTATAACGTTTTAACGAAATTAAAACCAAACAAACCAACTAACAACATTTCTGTATTGTATGCATTTCCATTCCACTTCTTAGAAATGAAAATGACTTTATTTTTCAATAAACATCGTAACATCGAAAAGCCTCAGAGCACAAATACAATATTAAAAAAACTTTACAACCAACGCTCAAATCCAAAAGTGTTTCTTGCAGCTTCCGATATTGTAACCGCAAAAAGTAATCCTTATAACAACACGACAACAATCAAGAATTGGCAACGGCACACAATTATCCAAATCCGAATACGATCAAATACAACTTATCCCTCCCACCACCCCATCGATAAGCCTTGGTGTGAGGCTAACAAGGCGAAACCTCCACCCCCAAGTGTCGGTTGATCCGTCGCGTCTCAAGGTTAATACAACCGCAATATTAAAGTGGCTTCATCTTTGGGCGAGAAAAAAACATCGCACACCACTCGATCAGAAGTTGTTTCCCTTTTAAAGTTCTCAAATACAAACGCAGAAACACACCCATACAATGCGCAAAGCTGTCCATAAATCGGATAACGAAAGGAATTACGCGAAACCTTCTGCTGCACGGTTGTGAATCTTTCTCCTCGGCCTGTTTGCAGATTCTGCCGAGTAGAGTGGTGTGGTTTAGAGTGTTTCCCGGACGCGGGCGGCACGGAAAGGCAATCCGAAGAACAACCGAAAAAACGGACGGTCACGAACGCACTCTAGTCGGCGCACAAAGGCAGCAGCGGCAGCGGCAGCAGCGGGAGGCCTCGTCGCACGATTGGAAAATTCTTTTCCAAACTCGATCCATTTCGATCGGGACAAGATGGAGAGCGGTTTTATCCACCATCCAATTTCGGGCGATAGAAACGATGAAAAATATCTCCGGTGGTGCGTGGAGAATATGCGGTCCTTTCTTTCGGGGCGAGGCACGCTAGGCAGAATAGATGCAGCCAGCTGCTACCGGCCAGCCGGTGGATTGTGAATCAATAAAATCCGAATTTCACCATTCCGAGCGAAAGTGCCTTGGTGGGTCTTCGACATTTGACATTCGCTTCCGTTTCCGAAGCATGCTAGGCTGCGGTACACACTGCCTCTAATCCTACCACTTGGGAAAATGTGGTTACGGTTGCTTCTTTTATGTTTCTGCCTCTCTAATGCGGAGTTGAAGACGAATTTTCAAGTTTGATCTAGTTATTTACGCTCAGACGAGCCTTTTCTTTTATTTTCGCAATATTTACTTTAAAAAAGAAAGCTGTAGCTTTCGCATTTATTGAGCAATTGTACATGCTTTTGGAGTGATTTGGAAAAAAAATCCGCGAGAAAAATTTTTAAATAAAGCGCCAATTGAATTAAAGCCAAACAAATCAAAAACATATTATTGCATACTTTAGGGATAAGGGAACAAAGTCACGCCCAAAAGTATGCAATTCAGTATACAAACCCAAGCTATGGTAAACTTATTCTGCTTAATAGTTATATGCCAATAATAATAAAAAGTAATGTGTCATCAAGTATAGGAACAGATATGTTACCAATTCCATTGTCGACACTACTTTCCGTCTTTCTTCATTTTTTGTTTTCAAATAAACAATTATTTATTACTATGTATGTATAATATACCCTCTTTCCCGCAACATCACACTCATGGGAACGGGTACTTTCCTCTCCCGGGTCACTCACAACACACCTTTACTTCTTGCCATTTTACCCCACCTTCGCCGCGTCCTATGTCCTTCTATCTAGATCTGCGAAAAGCGACATAAAAAACATCCCCTTAACTTCCCACAACAATGCACCATGCGCCTTCATCCAACGCTGGTAACGTCCTTCACACAAAAAATTAGCTTCCGTTTCAGTAGGTTTAGTAAGTGTGTTTGTATGCCCATTACTATCATTTTAGCTCCCGCACGTGGGAGTATTGTTCGCTGACACTCTCTGCTTCTGTCGTGTTTTATGTTCAATTTTCTCCTCCTGACCGATAGCAGGCAGATGATAATTAACTTTCTCCTCCTGTACGTTGTCTTCGTTTTCGTAACAGTGTGGTTTATTGGTTTATTTGTCCTATTCGGTATGTGTTGTGAGCGTTTGCCTTTGTAATGTGTCTATTTGCTTTAGATATTGATTTTTGCATTAAATTACACGCGACGCATTTTACTCATCGCTTCGAACCCCCCATTCCAGACGGATTCGTATCGGGTTATTTATTGGCAATAGGAGTTTGATAAATCTCACCGTACGATGCGCTCGATAAGTCCCTTCTGATTTATTTCGCCTCTGCTCACGCTTGTTTTTTTTTTATTTCGTACACAAAAACACTCACACTGACATATGGGTTGCACATGAAAGTCAAATAATGAGATAATACACGCCCTTTTTAGAAGCACAATGACCGCACGATGGGTGCGTCGTACTACTGCTTGCGTGATTTGGATACTAGATTAGTGGACCAAGAAGATAAAGAGAAAGATAAAAAGTGAAAAGTAGGAGTGAAGAGGGATTCGAGAAGAAAAATCGAAAAACACATTCTGGGAAGGAATGCTCGATAGTACGATATTTGAATTATTTAGGAGTTAGAAGCAGACACACAGAAAACACCCATCACGTATCGCGTACAGGCTCCAAAGCCACGGGAGGTCATTTTGATTTAGCATATTTTTCATAAACACCCCACTATACCATTTTCTTTAAAAAAAAAACAACGTTAAAAAGCCGATCCGAAACCGACACAAATCTATGCCGATAATAACCCACCAACTAGGACATGACATTCTGCTGCTAACAATTCTAGATAACATGGTCATGTTCGTCAAATTTAGCTAATCAGGCAATTTGTCTTGCGTAGTTGCATAGTTATAGGAGCTTTTCTGATGAGCGCTCCTTAACGTATGCAATTCAAACCACAAATCACCCGGTAAGATCCTGTTCGCTACAATGGACATGCCTACGCTACGTTGTACAAAAAGATTCCATCATCCATCGTGTCACACGATATTTGTATTTACCCAACACTTATACACGTACTTTCGCGTTCCGTATAAAAAATCAATTTAATTATCTACACTACACGGTCGGTTTCTCCTTCGTATGTGACACTGGTACGCTGCCATCGCAACGGCTAAACTGGCTGGCGTGATGTATTTTTTCTCAAAATTTCGTTGTATCTCCTCATTGATGTCATGTGTCAGCCTCAAATTGGATCACGCTGGACCTTAGTCTCAAAGAGTATCGCTGGGCGCTGGGGCTTACAATCTAGGCAACATGTTCCTCTATACATCCTTCCTCTGTACGAGCTAAACACAAACACAACGCGAGTATTAGTCTTGTTCTCTTCTGGTAGGCACCTCCCCTGTCGCGGTTCTCAAGATTCAGCACACCTAGTAGTAGGTTCGATGGAGTAACCGGTGCAGCCGGAGGTGGATTAGTTCACAAGAGATAGTAAAGCACAGCTAGCACTAGAAGGCGCATTCTGCTATCTAAAGATGTTTCTACAACACACGCTCCGATGGGTTCCACTCCCTACGGTGATTGATCCGTGTAGCCTGTGGTCGTGACGAGCGGAATCATACCGGTCGGTCGTGATGCTCCTCCGCAGCTGGTGGCCGTCACCACCGCGGCCGAGGACGTAGGATACACATGCCGACGGGGCGTCGGTGACGTTGGATTCGATAGGCCGGACTCGTGTATGGGCGATAGCGTTGGACTGCGGTTGCGAATGACGTTCTTACGACGACTTCGCCGATAGCTGAGCGGTGGATGTACTGGCCCGCGGACGGACGGTGCGGACGGTGCCGCGGTAATGTCGCCGATCAGCTCGGGCAGCTGTTCGGAGCAGACGCCCCCACCGCCACCCTTCAGGCGCCGACGGGCCGGAGGTGGTAGCACGGGCATCGTTATCGCCTGGGACGATGACTCCACGGACCGGAGCAGCACGGACGGAGAACCTGGACCACCGGCGGACGCAGATCCGGAGGAGGAAGAGGATGCAGCGGCTGCCGCAGCGGCCAGTGCCGAAGCACCGAAGCCGGGTACGGTGAGGAGTGCACTCGCGAACTCACAGGAGGACAGCGGACGCACCTGATTCTGGCGTACGGCTGCCGTTGGCTGCTGGACGACGGTTGAGCTGCTGCTTGTGCCGGAACTACCAGCGGTCGCGGTCCCGCCACTCGCAGCAACGGTAAGCGCGTTCGTTCGGCAGCGTGGCCTTCGGTAGCGATCGATCATACGCATCATGTGCCGCAATCGAACCACCGGCCAAGGGCGAACCAGTCTCGCCCGGGGACGCTTCGGCACGGGTGACACACTGGCTGGCGAGGCTGTACTATCCCGCTCGCGCATCACCTCATTCCCATTGGCATCGGAGTTTAGAATTTGTATCGCTTCGTTCGTTCCACCATCACCACCACCCTGATGCCCACCGGTACCCCGGACACGGGAGCTACCACTACTAACACTAACGCTACTACAGTTATTGTTGGCACAGTTTTCATTTCCCGTCACTTCGGACGCTTCGTGGTGCGTGACGGCGTGGCACGTCGACGACTCCGCTACGTTCACGATCGATGGCAGCTCGGGCGGTTGCTGCTGAGGGGATTCACCATCCCGCGACTCTTGCTCCCCCCGGTGGAACTGTGTCGCACTCAGCACCGTGCGGCTCCCGGCTACGGACACCGTACCTGATATGGTCCGCAGATCGACCGGCACGTCCGGACTATCCGGTACGCTCGAACAGCAGTTCCATTTCCTCTTCCAACGGTGGTGCGATTTGACCGTTGCGAGTGAATCGCTCGCACAGCACAACCTCGCCCGAGTACCGGGCTCCCCCAACGACGGTTGCTTGACCGGTCCTCGAAACGGATGCAGATCGTACGGGTGCAGATGGTGCCGGTGCCGGTTGGAGGATGACGAAACGCCCGCACCGTCCGGTTTCTGCATCTGGAAGCTACAGCACGAGCAACGCTCCGTGTACTGGATGTAAGCCTCCTCGGACGTGGTCGTGGTTGTGGTGAGCGTAGTCATAGTGGTGGCGAGCAGGGTAGCTGCCGTAGCCGCGGCAAGAAAGTCGTTACCGTGGTGATGCCGATGTTGGCCGTTGGTGTTGTTCGTGGTCATGGTGGAGGAGCTGTGTGCGGCCGCCATCTGACGGCTGTACTGCGAGCAGCAATGAAACGTTCGCGTACCCTGACAACTGCCGGAACTCTTCCCATCGCCCGGTTCTTCGTGCGGATCATCCTCCAGCATCGAGCAGAGATAGAAGGCAGCCTTTTGGTGGTGATGGTGCTGCTGCTGCTGTTGCTGCTGAAGATGCTGGCGATCCGGTTCTTCTCCATTCGTCGTTGAGGTGGTAGTAGTGGTAGTAGTGGACGAACTAGACGCAACATTAGCCGTCACAGTGCGCAACCCAGCAGCGGTAATATTGTTGCGACATTCCGTACTACTACTATCGCAGCAGTGTAGCGTCCGCGGTCTCACCCGATTGAGATCGTTCAGCTGGCCGGGCAGAATAATGGCCGTTGCGTTCGTATGACCTCTCCGGCCAAGAAAAGACACTCCGCTGGCAGGAGCAGATGCGTTGACCGTGGCGGTAGACTTCTGATTGATTGAGGAACATATGTACACCTCCGGGAACTTGCGTGGAACGCCGGCGTGTGCGCAGTTCGAGAAGAGACCGAATTTGGACGCCGTATCACCAGCGTCCAACCGTGGCGGTCCATTCGAAAGCTGCGCTCCCAGACTGCTGGCCGTGGATGATCCGTTCTGCTGTGCCGCAGCCGCCTGCCGGTTGTTGCGGATGTATTCGTACGTGGTGAGCCCTAGGAACGAGATGTACACGTGAAAGAAGCAAAGGTGTAGCAACAGGCCCGCTGCAATCGCGGCCAATATGCCAAGTGAGGCGACAAACACCAGGAACACGGTCTGATGCAGTCCGATCCCTTCGGTGACGGTACCAGCGGCAGTGGAGTTAGACACGGTGGTCGCGTTCGTTGCCGTAACATCCGTCCCGCCGGAATCGGTGCTTCCATCGCCAAAAATCCCCCCAACCGTTCCGTTCAGTAGCAGATCCTTAGCCGTGGTGGTAAAGTTCTCGAACAGTCCGCCGGTCACGGTGTCCCCGACAGTGGTCGTCAGCTCCAGGTCCGGTTGCGGGTCGCCCGGTGCCGGATCCGGCCCGGCACCGACGTCCACCAACCCGAACCAGGCGAGATTGAGCCAACCCACCGGCTGCACATGGTACAGCACGATCTCGACGATGGCCGCGGCCAGGATGACCAGCGCCGCGATGACCGCACTGACCACGCACATCAGAAAGGCGACATAGTTCCGTCCACCGACGCAATGGTTCAACCATTTGCAGTGATGGTCGAACGTACCGACGCACTTGTTGCACACACTGCAGTGCTTGGTGCGGGCGCTGGTCGTCCGGATGTTGCACAGGTGGCACCGCCCGTTCTCGATCACGTGCGAGTGCCGCGTCCGGTCGAACTCCGGGACGACGGTTTTGCTGGCGGGCGCGAGTCGTCGCAGCTCCGGATCGGCCGGATCGAGCAGCAGAGCGGTGAGATGGGACGCGAGGTGCAGCACGTACAGTCCGGCGAGGGCCACGTACAGGGGTGGCTGTAGCGTTGGATCGAGCGCCGGTATCAGCACACCAAACGTGGAGCACCCGAACAGGGTGAGCGCGAACCAACCGACGAGCTGCAGCGGATGCAGCGGTAGCTGAAGTCCGTGCACGCGCCGATCCTTGCGATACTCGGACGCACCGAGATTGTCCTGCGAGGAGCAGAACCAGTTGCGGGTCAGCTTACCGGCACGCTTCGATAGTTGGCGACGGACGCGCTGCAGTACGGACTCTTTCGGAGCGGTAAGACGCGATGATGCTGGGTCGGTTGCGGCGGCGATTCGATTGTTCCTCCTGACACTGACTCCCGGGTGTGCGTGGTGGCTCTTGTTGTGGGGCGTCGCACGCTCGACGATAGACTCTGTGAGCATGATACTCGGTCCGGGATCGGCGAGGGGCGTTGGCGTCGTTACCGGTACCGGGCATGGGCATCCTATCGTACGCGCCGGCGACCGATGGGTTCATAAGATCTGTTATGTCGTTTTCAACGCGTCGTTCTAACCGGTCGGTCTTACACGCCCGGATACATAACACCCGCGACGGTCGGAATAGATCGGAACTCGGAATATTTTCACAAGAACTTCAATATCGTAGTTTTTTTTCTATACACACAGCACTCTAGATCCCGATTGTTTGACGACCCGCTGGTGGTGAGCTATAGCGCCAAGCTACTGGCGTGTACTGAACACGTTGCCACGGGCAACAGGACGTTCACCAACAACATTCATCCGCGCACTCTTTCCAGTCGCCGTTGTCGTCGTCGTCGTCGTTACACAACCGCCTCACCAATACACTATCGGAACGGGTCACACACACGGTGCACGAAATTACATAAGCGGCGCATCGTGAGACACGTCGTTCACCACACACAAGTCACCGGGCACACGAGGACGTTTCACCTTCCCCACACTCTGCTGCTTACAGGACATAGATACAGGGGCGATAGAGCAGCCGGAATGAAACACAGATAGCGAGCGAAAGAGACAGACGGAACCGGAAAAATGAGGAAGATCTAGTTTCGTTGTCTTTTGTTCACGTAGTCGGCGGTGTACTAGTAGCCTCCTTCGCGTCGATGTTCCGCTGTCGGTTTTTCGTAGTAGTCCTCCGGCCGCTACCGCTCATCGTCTCAATGCCGGATGCCGGTTGCGGGAAAATCGAAGGTCTAGTTTTTGCCAGCGGGCCTATCGCAGCACAAAAGGAGTTTGTTGTTTTTTTCTTTTAGTTTTTTGCTTCACTCACAACGGTATCACTTTCTCTTCCATCACAAATGGAGGCACCCAATATCGCAACTCTCGTGGGTTTACCAGGACCGGGCACGTACGTTGATTACGTACGGACGGGAGGAGGTTGTACACGAAACGATGTCGTCCGGTTTTTGTCGTGTCATTCAGTGAGCCATAGTAACCGGGCGGCGGGCGTTGAAAAACGCAAGTTACGGTACGCACCACCCACCGGGCCGGTATGTTCACTTAGTACAAGCTGCTTCACAACCGTTCTCGGTGGATGTCTAATTTAAGGAACCCGATTGCTTTTTATAGAACCTCTAAAAATACGCCCGATAAAAGCTTGATGTAACGCGAGTGCTCACTACTTTGCCTCACTTCACGCGGTGTTGGAACACAAGGTAGTCACGTAGCCGTCACAGCACTAGAACGCGACTAGGTTACTAGGATGCGAGCGTCTGTGTCTGTGTTTATACGCGCGTGTTTTCTTTTACTGCGTGTGTATGCGTGTGCATGCGAGTAGACGAACCGGATGCAGTTTATTTCTGTTTCCAAACCACCGAAGAAACGCGTCACCAAACGGAACGGACTGGAACGCCGGGGTCAACCGACTTCCTGCACGGCTCAACTACTACTACCATCAGCTACTGCTAGGAGAAAGAACGAACCGAGCACCAAGGATGAAGCCGAACGGTGGCCGAAAACAAGGTACCGCGCGAACGTCCTTCGGAGTCATGCTCCACACTCTCCCGACGCACGAAGTTTTATCAATATCGAAGGGGAAGCGAACCGTTTAGAGGTGCTGGCTTCGATACTTGAGTTGAGTTAAACGGTTACTATTGGATTTTTGTTTACATTGAGTACTTTCAGAAATTGTTTGAACATGATATTCTACATCAATGACATTAAATGTCACTTCTAAAATAGCCAACTATGATGTAGGAGTATAATAGTACGCAATAGCACCATTTTGCCGACACTGGAAGCAGTTCAAGTTCAAGCCTGAGATGAACACACACTGCGCACACTCCGTTTCCTTGTCGTCGGACGTAAACAAACCGTAGTGTGCCTTGTTTGAAATCGGGTTCGACCAACGGCGTCGTTGGCGAGAGGATCTGACATTTTACGTAAAACCTCAACATCGGCGAAAGCAATAAGGGCGCGCTCCTGCCACTCCTTGCAGTGCGTAGACTACCCCGGCCGCCCGCTTTATGATGCCTAATACCCCAAATGGCCGTAACGGGTGCGGTGTGGTGCGCTTCGGAAGCTATTATGTAGTTGCCATAAGGTAGGCTCCTCCGCACTTATGCTAGAGGCGTTAGACGCATTTCGCGTCTTTTTTAAATCCTAAAAACCACCACCACGGTGTTTCCGGATGATGGCATAACTTTGGGCGCGCACCAAGTTCCTTTCTTTGCTGCCACGGGGGAGCGCCCGGGTTTCTGGGCCTCGTCGGCATGGTGTCCGTGACGTCATGAGCCGCTCAAATACGTTGGGCACGTACGTTCCGTAGGCTTCTTTGCATGTTACGCTTTATGCCACCGATCGCTCTTCGTTACGCGATAGTCAGCACCGGCATTAAAACTATTACTCATTCCGGTGGCCGGGACCAAGAATAAATGTTGGAGGAATAGCTAAAAATAAAGGGCTAATGGATGGGGTGTGCTAGCAATGGACTGAAGGATTTATAACATGGCAGTAGGAAGACAAGCGGATAACGTAACGTAACGTCAGTGCGCTCCAATGACCCATTCAAGCCCATTCGGCAAGGCCCCTTGGAAAATCGATGCGAGTTCAGTTTGCAGCAGCCTAATTGGCAGGTTTCAGCAAACTCAAGCCTTCGGAGTGATGCATAAAACTGTCGGTTTTAAAATATTTTAACGCCGGAAGGGTTTTATTTTTGCTGGACTCACAGAGAGGAAAATAAAATGAAGCAAATTGCATACCGTTTGACCCAAAGTTACTCACACATACATTATTAATCATTGTTGGCTCCTCGACTGTTAACACTAAAGTGTTACAATTTAAGGTTTAAATTAATAACTATAATTCTTTAAGTTTACAGCTTAAGGACTAATGACGATCGAGTAAAGGCATAAAAATGGGTTAAAATTAATATATCTCAACATTTGAGTACACGGGAAATTAAAGTTAACACATTCTAGTTAAAAAATATTAAAGATTTTCAATGCGCACTCACTCAAACAGTCCTTGAAGCGTCAAGGTAGAGGAAAAGCAACCGTAATTATAAATTTATGATTGATTATTCGACAATTGAAATCCTAAATTATTCATCATAATTCTAATCATGAACTGTAAAAAAGAAACAACCCTTATCAGTCAACCATTCTCTCGGTTCGCACACAGATAGAACCGTGCCGGGATGGCATCGACTAATTTTTCGCTAATGTCAAAGTCATTTACGCTGGCACCGCAAAGTGGTGGTACTTGTGGAGTGTGCCGGGATGGAATTGAATCGAATTAAAAGAAATCTCCTTACGCCATCGCCCCTGGGAAGAGCAAACAAAAACTCATCACATTTCTTCCCGTCGCCGCTTACTGCGTCCGAAATTCCAAAACAAGCTGACGCTTGCGATGCTGGCGGGAGATTATGTAGAATTTTGCAAATGCGAAATATCTCTTCCCCCACCGAGAATGAGCGAAACAGCAAGAACAAAAAAAGAATGACAAAACCTCCCCGGGCGTGTTTGTGTGGATTTTTATTTCCACCTCAAATCGAATCCCATAGCTTTATCACAACATCAACATCATAAAACAGTATGTGCCCGGGTGGTCGGTGTGTGTGTGTGTCTGCAGAAAACGCAGTATAGAAAGGTGTGGAAAGCAGCAGGACCAACCAACAAACAACAAAAAATGCCTTCATATTAACTTTTATGTTTATGTCGGCGCAAATCGGGTTCCGGAGACGAAAGGCAACAAAAAAAAAACGCAAACGCTAGAGAAAATCAGCCTAAAGGCTTTTTTGCGGCTTAATTTTTACTTCCCCCCGAAAAACTGATTTTTGTCCGATTTTCCATCTGGTCCATTTGAAGCCGAAAAGAGAATGGGCTTAATATTGCCCGTGAAACAACAGCTTCGTTTCCATTTTTTTAAGTACAATGCGCACAACGTGTATGTGCGTGTGTTTATTAAATCGGGTTTATTTTATCGAAAAATTAAACAAAAAGGGGTTGCTGAGTACATCTGTCATATTTCTTTTTGTGCCCCTCCAACCACTCAACAAGCATTCCACTCGCTCATGGCAGTGCACATGGCGGAAAATTAAAGATCCCTGGAAATATTTTCGTTCACGAAGCGAGTGGACAACGTCCGTTTGCCCGGAATGTGTTCGGATGTTTTGTGCGGAAAAGTGGGAAGGTTAATATTCTCCCCATTTCCACGCGTTCTCTCCCCTCTCGTTGAGTGGATTTTATTTTTATATTACTTTTATACACACTTTTTCCCTGCGCGACACACACGTCGTCGATGCAATTTCTTTCGCCATCCAGTTCTAGGACACCAAAGGGACCGGAAAGTTTCCGAACGGGAGAAAAAGTATAAACCCACCCAGCCTCCATCGTGCCAGGATGTGGCCGAAAGATTTATACATCATTTCGATGCCACCCCGGGGCGCTTCCGGGTATCGTAGGATTTATGCAGGCAGCGTAATAAAAAGTGAAACAAACACACCCCCCCTCCCCTCCACTTAGCCCAGTTGCCCCGAGTCCCGTTTATGATGATCTTCGCCACCGTCACACCGGTGAACTCTCTCGTTTGAAATACATTAAATTATCATATTGTTTTTTACCCCCATTTTTTGTTTGTTTCACTTTACATCAGCAACCAATCTATCAGCTCCTGGGGCTGGGGCTTTGGTTGGCAGTAAAATGGGCAGCCTTGAAACGCTTCGTTTGAAATGGAGACACTGGGGAGGATCTGTGTGTGTGTGTGTGTGTGTGCTTGTGTGCGTAAAATTGGATGGTGGTTTCGGATTCTGTGGCGGATACAACCGAACGAGGGATGCATTTTATGCAGCATGAAATCAAATAACGGGCCATCGTATCGTCCTCCGGATCGTTAAATGCAGGAATATTCAATACGCAGGGAAGCAAGGACGATTGTTTACCATCGTCTCGAATATTTACTGAAGCACTCTGTTTGCGCTCCTTGGTTTCGTTCGTTCGACTGGAGTGTTATTTATTTTATGAAACTGAATATTCAAACTATGTTCATGTGTATAATCAAATCGTTACTGTACATCACCTTCACCTGATGCCCAACAAAAGCGTTTCCAAAACTATCAAGTAGAGCGATAACATTAGAAACTGCATAATGAAACATAGGACTCTCTTTTTTATATAGGGATTTTAGTAAAAAGTATCAAAGTACGAATTTTAAGTCGAACAGTTAATACAATTTAAATTATACAATTTGAACCGAGATGTGCATACTTTAAGGTGGAAGTGTTAAAAAAGAGCCAGAAAGTATGCAATCTACTAAGCGAGCACTCTGTGGATTACAAACCTTTCCAACAACATGTCCTGCTAAAAAAAAGTATCATAAATCGCTTCGGTATCAAAATATGTAAATGTTTGTAGTGCGATAAAGCATAGTCGCGGATGAAAGGCAGGACATTTATAGAGTTGAACGGACAGGTTTTTGTGACGATGATGAAGATACGTGCTCCGCCGCTGGCGAAGTTGCGACCCCGGGATTATGATTAATCTGTCCGCTTTTTGTGCACAGCAGATTACCGCTAAACCGTTGTCAGCTGCGGCGAGCCTTTGCGGTGAGCGTTGTTCATCGTGCACGTCAAAAGGAGACAAAATGGATGAAGAGATTGGAGAGACTTACAACACATAAACAAGCAGATTTGAAATACCTTTAAAATGTGATTTGAACAATTAAATTTGTTTGAAAGTGGAGCTGGAGAAAAAAATTGGAAAAGAAACCGTCAATCTAGAAACACACATAGTTTTACAAATAAAGTCTTCTTTAGGATAGATTTGTGGCAATTTATTCACAAACTTCATATTATCACCTAACTGTCTGATGAACCTGCCCCTACTCACACAATTTCCCTACCCGATTTCTATCTATATTTTTTTAGCAATCGCAATTATCGCACCAACAGCTTTGCGCTCCTTTAAGCAGGCCATAAAACACACTTCAAACCAACGTGCTGCACTTGAGGACAAGTACGCGCGGAACTAAAGTCTTCCTCAAGTAATCTCACCGATAACCCCAAGCATCAGCAGCAGTCTCATCAATAAAAACTAATAGTCAATTTTGCGAGTTTGTCTACTTGCATCGACTCTTCCGAGAGAAAGCGGAAAGAAAAAAAAGCACACACACACAAAAATCGCACACTCGTTTTTGCGTCAAAACGTTGATTTCCTCCACTCAATCAAATCGCAGGTGTGGTGAGAGTAAATTGATGGATCGATCATAGTAGTTTGTGCAAAGGGCGCTCCGTTAAATACACTTCATCTTGACTCACGGTTCCCACACACCAACACATAGCAACCGCCGGAAGCAACCTGTAGCCATCAACAACACACATACAAGCCAACAAAAAAAAAAACCATCCGAAAGAAAAACTAAAAGCATTCAGCACCCGCAAGGAAGTAAATTGAAAACGACGAACGGCGTCAAACAAGCGCAGGAACAGCAAATCCGAGACCCGAGACCGGACATCATCATAGGTGCTGCGGGGTGGAAAACATCCACCAAATAAAATATAAAAAAACCCCAATATTCCATCCTTCCCATCCGGGCAGGTTCAAGTTTCACATCTAGTGCCGCTGGGTGGTTTTCTCCCGGCCCTTCACTCCTACTCCATTCATCGATCAGTACCAATAAATCATCTATTCGTGAAGACGGTTCGGTGGATTTGGCAGACGAATAAATAGACCCTCCGCTTCGCATCCCT
>JXWZ01009111.1:0-11524 GCA_000956215.1 Anopheles farauti No. 4
CCACCCGATGGATGGAGGGAATTGTAACGTGGGAAGATGAAACGGAAAAGCCGCACAAGGAAAAAGATTGTCCTAAGGCGAATAATTCTTCGAAGAAACAAGCGTTCTGTTGTTGTTGCCGTTTTTTTTTGTTGTCTCTTCACGCCTCTTAAAAACGGTCCAACCGCAGGTAAGCAAATGCAAATAAATCGCCGGAAAAGAACAGAACCTACCTTGCGAACCGCTAAAGCTCTGGCTGCCGAGGCTGCTGCCGGCGAACGGGGACGATGGCTGCAGATTACTGCCACGCTTCTCTAATGGACTAGCAAATGGACTGCCGCTTATCCTATTATCATAGGATGATAAATTGTGCTCATTTTTAAATGGCGAGTGCGCTGCATTTGGGGGAAAGAAAAAAAAAAAAGAATCGCGCCCGCGGTTAGTGAAACTGGTGTGAATGGGGCTAAAAATTGGAAAACGCTTGACCGGAAGGTGAACGGGGAAAGGAATGATTTGTTTGTTTTTTTTCTTCTTCATTTTGCGCTACAACCTACCATTTCCATTCGCGACCGGCGTCTTCTGGCGCTGTGGGAAGCAAAACACAACGACTGAAAGGAGGAAGAGGAAAAAAAAAGTACGACGATAAGTCAGACGAAAGGCGAAAGAAATTAGCTGCTATTTCCTGTCCTTCGCCAGGGCGACGCGTAATTAATGGTGTCACCTCCAACGAGTTCCACCTCGGTGCTTGCAAAAGTGAGTCCTTCCCGCACAGCGTATGGGTGTGAGTGAGAGTGTGTAACCTAATTTAAATATCATGCAGCAAGGCCGCTGACGGGCACAAAAAGGTAACTTACCCCACACAGTCGCAGCGAGCACCGTCACGGCGGAAATTAGTAGCCCGAAGCTGCTCACGTAGTTCACCAGCATGTGGGGCGTACTGTGGAACGGTTGGGTCGAGCACTTTCTCGGTGCCGATGGTGAGCTGATTGGAACCTTTATTTAAAAATTTTTTTTTTGAGAGACAAGGTTTTAAAATTAGGCGCAATTTCTCCAACAAACTGTACGCAATGGCTCATACTTACCCGGACGTTCTGCAACGTTAGTGGGGAGTTTATCACCACGGCCAAACTATCGGCCCACTCGTCACGGTACGTGTCGAGCAGCTCCAGCTGATATTCGAGCAGTCCCGGTTGCTTTGCCTGCTGGCGGACGGCAAGGGCGGCCGGATCGGACGCGGTTACCTCCACCTTCTGCAGCACACGATCCAACCCAGCGATCAGCAGGCTCTGTTTGGCGATCTGATCCACTGCGATCGCTTCCGGTTCGATCCGTACCGCCGGCACCATCTTGAGCGTGGACGTGTCGGTAAGCCCGGAGGCGACCAGACGCACCTCCAGCTCCAGTGTGTACTCGTTCGCCTTGATCACGTTCGCCACATCGTCCAGCGTCGTGAGTAGCTCGATGTTGCAGCTGTACGCACCGATCGTACCATCGTAACCGGGCGACACTTTGAAATGCTTGAGCAAATCCGGCGTTCCCTGGCGGACGGTAAGGCTGCACGTGAACAGCCCCCCGTACGATCGTTCCACCTGCTCCCGGCAGGTGCTCACGTTGGTCGCGATCACGTTCACGAGCTTATCGAGCTGCTGGTGATTTTTCACCACCAAATGACCGCGATACTTCTGCCCGTTGAAGATGTCGTAGCTTTTGAAGAACTCCACCCGATCCGCCTCCAGTACATCCACCGTGAATGAAATACCGCCGTGGCGACGATCACCGTGCCGGATCGTAACCGTCGTATCCTCCATAGCTCCGGCACCATTCGTACCGCCAGCTGACGACCCCAGCACCTGCGCCACTCCCGTCTTTGCGTCGATCTTCACGCGCGACTCATCTGAGCTGGTCCAGCGTGCGTCCGGGCTAAGCAACGGCGAGCTGAAGCACACAACATCACCCACCGCAAACACACCTCGGCCCGGGAACGTACCCAACCCACCGCTCGTTTCGTCACCCACGACAAGCTTGAGGAAATCTTCTCCAAACTTCACACCGGTTTGATCGCGCAACGCCACCACCATCATGTCGGACGTTTCGCGTATCAACTCGAGCCCGACGCTGTAGTTGCTGCCGGTACTGATCAGCACGTTACCGCGCTTGGACAGCTTGTGCCTCAATGTCGACACGTCCTCCAGTCCGTGCGAGAACTCATTGCCGAGGCTGTCGTGCAGCGATACCTTCAGCTTAAGGCTAAATCCTTGCGGAATGCTGTTTTCCACCTGTTTCAACTTTACCGCGCCCGACTGAACTGAGGCCATGATGTAGTGGACCGGTTTCACCTCCAGCGGTATCGTAAGCGATTGGTCCTGGGAGGAAGCCACAATTTGTACCCGACCGGCAGTGTCGCCACTGCGCACTAGGCCATCGCGCGACACCTGCAACACTCCGCCCGTACTAACAGCCTCAACTCCCCCGTCCAGCTGGTACACGGCGTCATCCAGATTTGCCTTCAGTTGGATCGTAGCCCGCGGCGGCAGGAGGATCGAATCGTAACGGATCGCTTTCGGCGATATCAACTCCAGCGTCCGGAACACGGTCACGTCCGTCTTGGCGTGCAGCTTCACCCCGGTCGGTGTAACGAGCGTGACGTGCAGCGTTGCCCGACCGGGTGCCAGTGCTTTCACGCGCATTGCAATCGCATCACGGTCGTGATACTCGATGCCGACCTCTTGGAAAACACCGCGTACGTCAATAACGTCGGCGTGATCAGTAGACCAGCGGATCTGCACGTTGCTCACCGTGCCGAGAACGAGCGGCGAGATGCCGGGAGCGGCCCACACGTACGCTGGCATAGTGGCACCGGTCTGGATGCGTTTTAGCGGCATTCGCAACTCAATCGCATCCAGCGGAACGACCTGGATCGTGATGGTGTCCTCGGAGAACACGATCTGCTCGCCGGTGGTTGGATTAACGCCAACACAGCGTCCGGTTACCTTGGAACGGCCGATCTTTAGTCCACTAGCGACGCCGGATTCAATATCTGGAATGAGGGCAACAGTTTCAATTAATAAAATTAAACATAAATTTAAATTGATGGCATAATACTAAATAATATGTTATTAGTGATTTTTGGCATTTGCAGTCTACTATTCCCCTATTAAACTCCATTTAGTTTGCCATTTTTTCGTTTCTTCATCCAATCCACTTCAAATCGAATGAAATATTATGAAACATGTCGAAGGTTTTAACCTTTTTCTGATGCTTTTTCGATGGTTCTAAATATCAAACAAGTCAATGGTTTTATCAAGCTCAAATGTACTACATTGCAAAATAGTACCACATTTGATTGCTTGAGTTAATTTTTAAAGCCCCAGAATTAGAATGTTGTATTATATTAAAAAAAAACAAAATGAATATAACTTACCAATAACGTCCTCGTTCTGCACACTGTACACAATATTTGTGTCCGGTGTTGGGCCACCCTTCGAGTAGATCTGCAGTGTACTGCCGACCAGTATCGTAGCGTTGCGCGGCAAAAGCATCAGCGGTGGAAAGACCTGCACCGTCGCCGGTCCGCTCGTGATCGTATCCTTTCCACTTCCCGAGCTAACAGTGAACTTTGTCTCTCCCAGCTCCATGCCCGTCGCGACGTACCGCACCTCACCCACACCCAGCTGGCCCTGGCTGCCCAGCGCAAGGTTCAGCACGCCCGTGTTGTAAACCTCCGTCCGCAACTCGTACAGCTCCAACCGATCGCGCTTAATCTGCAGCAACCGATCATTGCTATCATACAGCCGCACGATCGCTTCGATCTTCTTCGTTTTCTCCACCCGATCCGGTGCCAGTACCGTTATCCGACCGACCGTCACCACCGACACGTGCAGGAAGCTCGGTTCCGTGCTGAGACACTGATCGGTGATCTCCAGCTTCACCTCACCTATCTTGCGCGGGCTAATAATGAGCTGCCGGGTCGTGCCATCGAACTGCACCGTCACGATACCCGTCTCGGATGCTTTGATGTCGTAAAATCCACTGCCCTGGGCGATCTTAATCCGCTCGACCGTGTCGCTGGTGAGGAACAACGTCAACCGATCGTACGGGAGCAGCGTTCGATTGACGGACACGAAGCTCAGCTCGTTCTCAATCGCCGGTTTCACGAGCGGCGATCCCGGTTGCTTCTGCACACCGAACGGTGGACTTTCCGGTTTGATCGCGTACCGCTTCAGCACCTCCGCCCGGTAGTCGGTGACGATGGTTTTCACCTTCAAGTTCCCTTCGAGTGCGCGCGGCAAATTCAACAACAAATAATCACGTCCCGGTACTTCCACACCCTCCAACCGCTCCACCTCCGTGTGGTGCGCGTAGTTTAGCGTAAGCGGCGTTTCCCCCGCACCCGCCGACGATCCATCGGCCGACCCGGCCACCATTTGCGTATCGATCGCGATAAACTTCCAGTCGAGCAGCAGCGAAGAAATGTTCGCCAGCTTTCGGTTCAGCACATCCAGCACCTCGATGTCGATCGCCATCTGTTCCGCGCTGTCGGCCGTTTTGACGTGCATCATCGAGTTGCGACGCTCCAGCGGGCAGCCCGTCTTCACCTTGTCCGCCGTGATGAGGTTGACGAAGCGCGGCTTCACGCAGTACACCTTCGTCACGAACTCGGTCACGTACGGGACGACGTTCGGGGCGTTCAGTGTGTTGAACACCTCCAGCTTGAGCTCGAAATCTCCCAGCTTCTTGCAGAGCGCGCGAAGGATGTGTTTGTCGTTCGAGAAGCCACTGCCGATCTCGGTCACGTCTAGCGCTTTATGGTCGTACACGAGCTGACGCTGCAGTTCCGCCTCCGAGTTGTAGATACGCTCTGGGCCGTTGTAGTAGAAGAGGTTGCGTGACGCACCCAGTGGCAGGACGATTTCATTCTCGACCGGATTCTCGATCGCCAGCTGCTCGAACACGTTCAGCGTCACGTGATCGGTAAGCAGCTTGTCGAAGTAGCGGTACGTGATCTTCAGGCTCGTCTGGCCGACCATCGTCGAACGGAGGTACAAGATTCTGCAGGCACCGTTCGCGAGCGGTTCCTCCTGTTCGCCAGCGACAACCGTTTCGGTCATAAATATGGGATTGCTAAACTCCAGCTCGAAGTGAAGGTTCTCGCAGGAGGTAAACGGTTTCAGTGTGCTATTGTAGCGTGCCCACAGTCCGACGTGCAAGCGAACGTAATCCTTCAGCACGGTTTCGAAGTTGTACCGCACCACTTCCAGCTTGATCGGTGGCAGAAACATCACCTGAGCCGTGACGAAGATGCGCACGTTCCGTGACATAGCTACCCGCACCTGGGTTACCTTTGCGAGCTCTGATTCCCCGTTCGCCATATCGTTTGCACCCTTGATTTGATCCATACGAGCTTCGGCAAGTCCGGTTTGTGAGATGGCAACAACGTTTGCGTCCTGCGACGACCAGCTGTACGCTCCGTCGCCACCGGATGCGGTGAACTGGAGCTTTTGCCGGCGGAGGTTCGGATCGAATGGAAGGATCACTTCAGGGGGAACGATCGCTAGACGTTTGTACACGACCATCTCCGCTTTAGCGGTCAGCTGCAAAAGAGAAAAATGATATGGCTTTTAGAGAAATACAAGACGGGAAAACGAAATGGGCGATGCATATTAAAAAGTGTAGTATGCGATGACAATATTGAACAATAATTGAGGTTATGTTGTAATAGGTTATTTTTTGCATGATATAAAAAGGGCATTTTTATATCTCCTATCGGTACTAGACAATACAAAATAATCTTGTGTGCATTCTTGCATCTCTTTTGCGTTTTCCTACATTTAAAATTGATTGTTCTCGTAATAAACCTTACCTTTTCAAACTTGCCCGTCACCGGGCTGCTGCCGGTGGCAATCGTTTCACCAAAAATGCTACTCCCGTTCATCGTAACCCTCAGAGGATAGAACAATGTTTCGTCGAACGTCGACTGGATCTTATACTTTGCACCGAGCGTTATCTGGTGATCGTCCTGCGTGAACAAACTCAACGCTATCTCGTGACTTTCCCCTTCCACCGTCACCCAGTTGTAGTGTGGCAGGAGGTTGATAGTCAGCTTCTTCGGGTCCACCACCGTGAGAGATGCTTTCGGTAGGGTCGCTTTCGAGTTTGCTTCATCATTCCCGGCGTTCGTGTCGTGCGGAACGTTGCGATCGCGCAGCAGCACAAACGTGCGACCGACGCGCAATCCTTTCGCCTCGTTGCCACCTATACTGGCGTACGTTTCATCTTCAATTTCCAGATAGTACTGGCTGTTCAGCGCAATTTCGTACAGTTTGCCCTGCTTCAGCTGCAGCACCTTGAACTCGATCGTGTCACCCGGCAGAATGTAAACGTCGCTTGGGTTGAGAATCAGATTCGCTAGCACCATGATGTTAACGTCCACCGGTGGCACATGCGAATATTCCGCATGCGGCAGCCGTGCCGTCACACGGGCCGATCCGGTATTGATGCCCTCCAGCAGTACCATGTACCCCTGTACACCGGCCGCCTCGAGCCGCTCGATGGCGCGCGGTACTACATGGAACTTGCTTTCGGAGAAGGTAAGGAAGCGCAACACCTGACTCCAGCTACTGTCACCCGCACCAGCGTGGCGCGTATCGTGTGAGCGATGTGAAGCGATCTGCCAGTTGAACTCAATTCCCTCGAGCGTGGTAAACGCGTTGCCCTGTGCGTCCTGTGCCCACAACTCGAACGTTTCCGGTGCTTCCTCCAGATAGAGTTCGCGTGTGGTCGTCAGCACGCCGAGCTGATCGATCACGTCCAGTATCACATCGCACCGGAGCACCTCGCCGGTGGCTAAGTCCTCCGCCAACACGATAGCAGTGTTTCGGCGCTTCTCCTTGTTGATAACTGTGACCACCACGCGATAAGAACAGTCTTCCTCGATATCGTCATAGGATGGGGTAATTTGGATTAAATCCAATCGTGACGAAGTCCTAAAAATAGAACAAAACATACATGAAGACATTCGAGCATTTGTCCATCGCAGTATGCTAATTTCAACGCGCCGTTGACATCATCAGACCGGTTTGTTTACAAGTATGATGTCACACACTCGCATACGGTGCGGTGTTCTGCAGCCGGCATTTTGTTTCGATTGAATTGCTCAGCTTAACAAGGCTATTGTCACTTACCACTTAAAGCAACCCTTTTCGACTACCTCAAGCGTGAAGTTCACTGAAATGTGATCGAAAATGGGCAGTAAAACACGCGGATAGTTAAGCTTGGTAGCGGATGCCGAGCGCGTGGCTGTGAAAATCACCACCGCGGCCACGAGCGCTAGCCGCAGCCAGGATGATTTCATGTTCCGTCCGTAGGCAGAGCAGTCTCACTATGAATTCACGTCTTTTCCCGAAGTTTTTAAATAGTCTTATGACTTATTTTAACACTTTCGCATCTCACGAACCAAACAACGTGACTTTGCGGCAGATCGGAAGCTTCTTCGTTGTAAACAACCGCCAAATGTTTTATTGTTCTTTATTTTTGACGAAACTGTCAAATCGACATTTTAACGAAACCTCAAGGTTATGGGCCCAATAACCATTGCGGTTGCGGACGAAGAATGATATCCCCGGTAACATTTCACCATTCAACAACGATTCATTGAAATCAGAAACATGTTTTGGATTTGTATTTTATGTTGTATGTGTTGAATGTATGTTGTATATTTTCGACGAAAATTGTCAATATGTCTCCGATGAATCTAGCAAAGTCATCAAGCTAAGTTTGTATGGAGTGAACGAAATGTTCACCCGATGAAATCGATGTTGAACGGAAAAATGTTACCGGGGAGGATTACATAGGCTTATAACACCACTATCGCACCACTTGAAAAGTTATAGATTTAGTTTTCTCATTCTCGTTGACATTATTATCTAATTTATACTCCCAATTTGATTTACAAAAGAAGATAACATTTTGGGCCTGAAATACAACACCGTTAGCAGTATTTCTTGAAACCTCGACTAGTTAGTGGTATTAACGTATTTACGATGTCAAAGACGTCAACAGGTTTAGGCCGTGTTGACATTTGCCATATTGAATGCCGTCAAAGTAAACCTAACACTTTTCATTGTTTATTTCGCACCGAAACAACCATCAGAAAAATTCAGTCAATTTTAATGAAAGTACGTTTGAATGGCTAAAAAACCGAATCAGATCAAGCTACTTCGAATAACTAGTCTGTACGATGTGACTGCCAAGCAGCTGAGCCTGTACGTACAGGGATTGCATCGACACATACGCCGGCAAAACTCCCGGATTCAGAAACTGAGAAAGAAAATCCAGGCACTGGTAATGCTTTCGAGACAAAACCTATTCGGGTTCTTTGTATCTCACTAATTTATTCGTCACACAACCTACAGCGTGTACAGCAAAAGCTGCATAGTAAAAACGAAGCAGCGGAGTGCGTGGAACAGGCTGCAAGTGAAGAACAGGGAACTGCACTGGAAGAGGCTACTGCATTGGAATCGTTGGATATTAAGGCATTCGTGGATGATATTAAGAAAACGGCTCAGGATGTTGACTTACAGAACCGATACATCTACGAGCCGACGTCTGGTCTGTACTACGATCCTGCCACAGGTTATTATTATAATTCTGTACGTAAACACCCTGCCTCATTTTGCTACGGAGCTGAATCCAATCATAATATACACTCGTTCCAGATCTACGGGTTACACTACGACGGTCACCGAGGCTGCTACTTAAAGTACAATGAAGACACTAAGGAGTACGATTTCTACTCGCAAGTCATTCCTGAAAATTTGCTCGAAACTGAGCCCAATGCCAAACAAAAGGTACGCTTGCCCTTTCTGTTTGTTTACGTCCTCTTTAATGCTGATCTGTACCGAAATTCTTCACAGGTTCCTACCACTTCACCTTCCTCCTCTTCTTCCTTAGACGACAGTCTCGTTGCCCGATTTTCCACGCTGGAGATCGACCGCATGCGGGGAAACGCGTTAGGTAGGTGCGGCAGTGCGGCGTTGTTAATAGCGGCCCTTCGTTTTTCTTTTCTTTTCTCCCCTTCGCCTACCGGCTTGCTCTTTCGTTTCGACGCAATCCCGTGCAATGCCGTCTGACCCGCTCGCAGAAGCAGAAACGCACCGAATCGAGGAAAAAGTCACCGAACGAAAGCGACGGTGAGGAGCGTGCGGTGCGTCGTAGCCGAAAGCGCAGCCGTAAGCACAAGAAACGCCATCACCGGAAGCATCGGCACCGGAGCTCGGACTCGGAGTCAAACAGCGACAGTAGCCGTTCGTCCGGTCGTAGACGGTCGAAGAAAAAGCGCAAATCGAAGCGCAGACATCGTCGATCGAGCTCGGACGAGGCGGTGAAGGAAGAGGGTGAGCTGGAGAGCAGCGAGAGCAGTGCAACCAGATCCGAGCGGTCGGTCATAGAGGTGAAATCGAGCGAAGAGGAAAGTGCCGATTCGACGGAACAGTTTAAAACGGGCTATAAAGGTACATTTTTGCACACGAGAAAGCAAAAGGGGGCCAAACGAAATGTTTTCAGCAGTAGAAATTATCAGCGCATATCAAATAGTGCACTTCACATTTTAAAGCATTTATTTACTTTCTTTTGCAGATGTAGCGAAGCGGTACCCACCATCCCTCCGTATAATAGTGCAAGAAACGAACGTAAAAGACCTCAAAATCGGTTCTCTGTTCATTGTGACCTGTAAGGGAGGAACACTGGGCCGAGAAGGCAACCACGACGTGATCATTCCCGACATCAACGTCTCGAAGAAGCACCTACAGTTCACGTACAACGATCGTAAAGCTACGTACCAGTTTGTGGATCTCGGCTCGCGCAACGGCACGCTCTACAATGGCGTCCGGGTGAAGCAGAACGACCAGCTGTCCCAGAGTGATCCGCAGAACCTAGCGCACGGAAGCGTCCTGCAGCTCAACCAGACAAAGCTCCTGTGTCACGTGCACGAGGGAAACTCAACGTGCGGGAAATGTGAACCGGGGCTACTGGTAACCGTCGAACCCGTCGTGGTACCGGAAGCTCAATCCAAAATAACGAAACCCGTCTCGCACAAGGAGGGACTAAAATTGATACAGAAGCGCTTCGGGTTGGAGAATGAAAGTGAGTGTTTTGTTGTTCAAACTGGGATGCTTTTTTTTATTTTACATTTACACCAATATTCTAACACCCGCAGAATACACCGCGTCGGGTGAAGGTGGCAACAATGGCAACGACTACAAGGACCGTGCGGCCGTCCGACGAAAGGTGAAGGGTAGTTCGAACGAGCACGAGAAAACGCAGGTCGCCTCGCTGGATCAATCGATCGCGAGCAGCAACAAAGGCTTCCAGATGCTATCGAAGCTCGGTTGGAACGAGGGCAAACCGCTCGGCAAGAACGACACAGGGCTTACCGAACCGATCGCCCTTACCTCAAACGTTGGCACGTCCGGGCTGGGCAGCCAGCAACAGATGGGTATCGGTGGTGGTGGTGGTGGTGCAAACACAGCCCGTCAGCCTGTTGATCCACGGAAACATAGCATTTGGCGGAAGACTCAGGAACGCTTCGAACGGTCGGCGGCATTCAAGGTGGAAAGCAGTGAAGATAGCGAATGAGGCAGAGCGCAAAGAGCAATAAAGCAGCCCCGTAATCCTCGTGTCGAGTGTTGGAAACATAAATGGTAGTCTGTTGATTGTGGTTTGAGAAAATAATGTACTATTCGTTTGGATCTTGTATGCATCCGGTGTGGAATATTTATTTTATTATTTCGTAGTCTAAATAGTGCATAATTGCTGTTCGTGTCTCAAGGCATCTAAAAAAATATATTTATTTGTAAAAAGCGAAGGGCGTAACCGTAAAAGGTACTGTGGTTACTCTTCCCAAATCATGGAATTACGTTTAATGAGTGCAAAAATAGAACAAAACAACACCTGATTTATTGGGCATAAATACCAGCCAGCATGCCTTTTGAGCCAAAATCTTACGTAATTTCCGTCCACTAAAAGAAAGCATTTTCACCGCGAAAAATTTTACATACGGAGCGTTTTTGGCGATGACATATTTTCGAAACTGGCAAAAAAATAGTTTGGTAGATTTTGCCTGAATGTGTGGATGTTGCCATAGAAACCATGTTGCCAAAATCTTTATTAAAAAATAAAATAAATCGGTTTCGGCAGATAATACATGGTTCTAAGTGCAAATTTGCTTCTAGATTCACATTCAGCTCCACAGAATGCTTCGTTAGCAGGTTGTTTTAATCTATTTCCTCTATCTAAATCAATTTTGCCAATCGCCACATTTTTCGGGATATAAATCCACATTTTGTACGCTAAATAACACACGCCAACCGCCATTTGATTTGGGGTTTCGATTTTAAAGTTCGCGCTATTAATAACCACGGGTCGCCGGAGGCAATCGATTATA
Source organism: Anopheles farauti No. 4 (assembly GCA_000956215.1). Taxonomy (NCBI): domain Eukaryota; kingdom Metazoa; phylum Arthropoda; class Insecta; order Diptera; family Culicidae; genus Anopheles; species Anopheles farauti No. 4. The sequence goes on from JXWZ01009111.1 coordinate 11,420, forward strand.
ATTATCCCTGCCACAGTCACCGGCAACGTGCTTAAAACGCACATCCTTTACCACCGGCACCGTGGCGTTGGGCGGCGTGATTTTTCCTCCACCACACTCACACAC
>JXWZ01009124.1:0-23167 GCA_000956215.1 Anopheles farauti No. 4
TTAATTGTATCTGATCGATGAGCATTCAAATCGTAACTTCACGTGGAAACAGTTCTAGTATCTGTATTGCCACGTTTTAGGATGACATCAACACAATAAATTACGTACATAAATAAATTCTTGGATTTCTTCTCCTGTTTCGGCGTAATGACCGAGCTCATGCCTACCCCGTTTTAGTGGCTTTCTAGACTGGTTTTACCACCATAGCTGGTTAGTCACCATAGCTGTCGTATGAGAGAGCTCGCCGCTACCACTACACCACCGGGCTGCCTTCTTGGATCTATTTTAGGTCATTATCAAAATTATTATCCAATCGAAAGAGAAAAAGTGGCTCCATTAGTTGACTATAACCTCCCGGTATTCAAGAGACACACATAGTCTTTAGTACACAAACTATCAAAAAGCACGATCAATTGTGAAAATCTAAGCCTGCTTGGTCATTGAACAAGCACCCTCTTCCGAGCGTTATAATCGAGATCGAATACATAGTTTCCTGTAGTTCCTGTAAAACCACCTATCAATTTTATGGATAAAAAAGTCGCTCATAATAAAACATCTATGACTTCGAAGGGAACCTAGTTCAAGTATATCATATTAGTAACTGATTTCTTACTTATGTTGTAGAATGAATGCATTAACATTCGTTATCTTTATCTCCACCCCTGGTAGAAAGAATAATCATAGAAAAACATTACGAATACATACCTCGTATTGGTTCCAACGCAGCATCCCGCGCCAGTGCCGTCAAATCGGACCCTGAGTAACCCTCGGTCAGCTGCGCCAAACGCGACAGATCGGCATCACTCAATGGGCTGCCCTGTTTCTGCAGCAACCGCTTCAGCAACAGTTCACGCGTATCGCGATCCGGTAGGGTAACGTAGACTCGCTTCGGGAAACGACGTAAAGCCGCCTCATCTAGCTCCTGCGGTCGATTGGTGGCGGCCATCACGACAATTTTGTCCGCCTCCGAGTTAGCCGGTAGGCCATCGAATTGGACCAAAAATTCGGTCTTTAGTCGGCGCGTTGCCTCATGTTCGTTGCTGCTGCGCTCCGAGAGCACCGAGTCAACTTCATCGATGAAGATGATTGATGGTTGCAGTTCGCGTGCCACAGCAAACAGTGCTCGAACGAGCTTCTCTCCATCGCCAACGTATTTGCTGGTTAGCGTTGCCGCAGAGATGCTAAAGAAGGTGGCCGAACATTCGGTTGCAACGGCTCGAGCCAGTAGTGTTTTTCCGTTCCCGGGTGGACCGAACAGAAGCAACCCTTTCGCTGGCGTACGAAGTCCCGTAAAGAGTTCGGGCCGAACCGAGGGCAGGATGACCATTTCTTGGAGCGCTTGCTTCGCTACCTCCTGACCGGCAATGTCCTGCCACTGCACTTTGGCGCCACCTTCCACAATCTCATCCATGATGATTTGCACCAGCTTCGGTTCGACACCCTTGACGGAGATTTGTGGCTGTTGAGGTTGTTGTTGCTGTGACTGAGGTTGCTGACCGGCGAGAGGAGTTTTCGAGCGTGGTGGAGGCGTATTCTTGCTGCCGTAACCGTTGCTCGCTTTTCGTATTGGCGAGCTTCCAGGGATCTGTAACGGCGGAGAAAAAGATAGTAAAACCACGCGAACCTGGTAAAAGGTGAAAGAGTTGCTTAGCATCCGAGTGCTTACCGAAAACTGCCGTCGGATGGCAGGTGGCGTTGCTGCCGGTTTTGGCACAATTTTTGGCATGCCTGCACCACCGCCCGCGGTGTTGCTTCCGTACGTTGCTCCGTTCCCCAGCCCACCACCGGTGATACCGCCCGTTCCTCCGCCTGTCGGTGTCGTACGGGTACCACCCATGCTACGCGGCAGAGTTTGTGATTTATTCATCACCCCCAGATTGCCGGGACGCTTGTAGCCAACTGTTAATTTCCGTCCGGAAGCTGGTTATGCATAACGCCGGGGTGACGATTTTGCCGTGGAAAAGGACGAAAAGATGGAACGAAAATAACGATGTGTTAAGTTGTGTGTGAAAAGCAAAGGATACAACATTAAACCTGTCTGTGTGGGGGTCAAAATAGCGCTCGTTAAATTGTGTTTAGCAGTCTCGGAATGAAACACGGTCAAGCGTGTCAATCTCCAACCGGAAATCAGATTCCCACTCGCTTTGTGGGTTCGTTAATTATTAGATTACGATCTTTACCATTTTTTTATTGCGAACCCCGTTTTGTGCTCAAGTAAATGGAAACAGAAATTTAATACAAGCAGCACCATTACAAATTAGAATTACCGGTATCAAAGAGTAAGCAGAAAGCTAAATACGCATGCAGTAGGTTTGGATTTTAAACTAGGGTAAAGTTATCCAAAATATCGTGTTAGTCTAATTCTACTTAGCAAGAGAAGAAGCAATTACTAAAACAAAAAAAACCTTTTAAACGCTATTTTAAATTAAAATTAAAAAAAATCAAAACATTCGAGGTTTAAACATTTGAACAAATAATGTAATGCCGAAGTATCGATATTTTTCAAATTAAAGGCGGTAGAGTTTACTGGTTTTGAGTTGTTTTCTCCTGTTGTTTAGGATTGGAATAAAATTCATAGTTGTAATCATAGCGTATTGAAAGTGTACTAAATCTGTTGAAAGTGTACTAAATACTGTGTTTAAAAAATTTTGTATTTTTAATTTTTTTTTCTAATTACATATAATGATTATCATGGTAAATAATTAGAAAAAGGTCGTTAAAAATTCAGGTATGAAAACAATCTCACAATAAACACTAGCACAATACACATTACGTTAGGCTGATCACAGTGACTGCAATTACTTAGCATGCATTAGCCAGCACTAAAGCAAGCAGTAGCAACAGAAGCACTGTGGGATAGGGCATTCTTCCACGGCATGAAAATGCGATACTTTTATTGCTCGAGTGCTTTTCTCAAGTCTACTTCGAACAACTTTACGACAATGATAATGATGTTTGCGACGTCACTAAGTGTGTCTGTTTACCGACACGGCCGATGGGAGCGTTTTCCACCAAATTACCGGCGTTAGTGGATGGAGTGGTTGATATCTTTAAGTTCACAGACTTGAGCATTGTTCGCGCGAATCTCGATGAGTTGTGAAAATGTATGCGTAAAACTGGCGCCAAGAAAAAATAATAAAAAAGCTACCGATTTTCCATCGAAGATCACGTACACACAGCAGCACCGGGCGTTGAAAGCTCGCTGACACTGTGTAAAAGACGTTGTGGTGTGTTCAGGGCAGCTTACCTTCGTTGTTGGCTTGCTTAATGTTCAATGTATGTGGCGCTTCAACCGCCCCCGTTGCCGTCCTTGTCGTTCCTCTCGCCGATAGCGTCGTAGCAGACGAGGGTTGCGAAGCGGCACAATTTTCATTAAATGATATTATCTTGTTCTCGGGATTGTACAGCTTTGATTTTGCATCCCGATAGGGAGCCCCACTACCGGTAGAGGGACTTACGGGCGGGCTATCGACATTCAAGCTGGATGGTATGAACATGGGCAGTTTAAACTTTCTAACCGATGTTTGCTCTCTGCTAGCAAAGGCACCATTTTTCGACGAAGACGAGGACGACGAGGCGGGCGTTGATGAAGCGTTGGATGCGGCGAATGTTGAGGATGGTTTATGGACGAATGTATTATCGCACCTGTCCTCGGTGCTAAGCGTGAACGTGTTCTGACGCCGCAGTGGGGTGTGCTTGTGATTTTTCTCGTTTTGTTTGCTTTCGATCAACTCTAGTCGTTTGGCTTCCAACATAAGTTCTGGCGAGGAGATGGGACCGGGAAGGATAAAATAAGACCAATAAGCTAGGGATAACTCAAACAAACGATAACTACTAACCCATAACCACACAACATTGGTTACATAATTGAAGCTTCAGCTTCAGCTTCAGCAAAACAAAGTAATACGGAACAAATAAGCAAAAAAAAACGAAATGAAAGGAACGATTGCCCGTGTAAAGCAGCCCAACAACAATTGTACAAAATTGCATTGACTTGAACTTTAAGCTTCATACACACTTTAAATGCAACATGCTACGTAGTATTAGCTCAACTATATTTGCAGTGCGAATGAATGGCGGCACTCTTTCGTCCTATACACACATTATACAATTATACATACCCAGAAACTGCAACCGATCGCGTGCCATCGAAAGGTTGGTTTGCATTTTATCGTGCAGCCGTTGCGCTCGTTCCCATACCTCTCCTCGGCCACCCCAACACTCGACAGCGATTCCTCGCTCCAGCTCTAGGATACCTTTCCGGTACAGCTCGATGGCAAGCTCCTTTTGATCTGTAAATGCACATGGAATGTAAGATGTATGGTTTAGAAAGCACAACAGGTGGCGCACACCACGATGTTTATTGTTCGAAGCATATGTTCAAATGTAATTCTCAAATGGTTCACACAACATTACATTCGTAACAGAGCCAACAGGTGTGCAAAAAAAACATAATTACACATTCTAATCTGTTGCTCAGCATCATTCCCATAGTCCCTAATAAACAATCTAAAAGGTGGTTCACCAACAACCACGTGCTCGAGTTGCAATTATGTCGTTAATAATCCTATTTTCACTCAAATCCCCGAAAGCTTTAGTGGCATTTTGTGAGACCGCGACAGCAAAATGGCAAACTGTAGCAGCGTATGCAACGGATCCGTTTGCATTCCAGCAGATCCCAAGTATCTGCATCTTCGAGTATCGAAACGGGATCAAATTTGCATCATGATGGGAAAGCAATCTCCTGCTACGGTGTGACTGGCACTGGTGCCAAAAATGAATACAGCACATGTGCTGGGACTATGGTATTCCTATTTGGTTTTTGGGGTTAACCGAAACGGGATAAATGGGTTGGCAACCGTAGCTGGTTTTGCTTTGAAGATAGAATACTTTTTTCGTTCAGATATGGGTATCGAATTTAAAAGTTTATAACGATTGTTTAAAGTAAGGCTTCCAACAAAGCGTTGCTAGTATAGCCTTGCAAAAAATACAGTAGAACGGTGCTGCCTTTAGTCAGTCTGGAACGGCATGAACGATGATTAAATTTTCATTATCATGAGCTTAACCGGATCGTACCTACGCTTCCACTTCCAGAAGACTTCCACGAAACATACTACTAGTACAACAGCATTTTATAACTTAATTCTAGCCTAATTTAATCAACATTACCGTCACCATTATTCACACAAGACTGTATAAAAAAAGGTTACTTTGAGGAAACCCGATCACAAGTCGCTCATTACACCATATGTGTGTCAAGAGTAGCTCTGCCTATGTGTACCAAACAGTGTGAACGCCGTTTTCACGTCACACCTGCGTTGCTTCACACAGGAAGCGTTTCGTATACCTCTGGGAGGCACGGGACAATGATGAAAAGCTGCTGACAATTTGTCGACGCGAAGATGACAGCATGCACGAGGACGACGACAACGACGCGAGCCTCCCGGTCGCAGAATGCCCTTTTGCTGGAAACGGAAATCTACCGCACATTCCCGTAGAGGATACAAAAGCGCTCACGGGCACACAGCTGCAGGATGGCGCTCGAGTGGTTTCGTGAATAGCATAGTTTTAAGGATGAATATCATCGTCAATGCCACCGGATCGGAACTGCTCTGTCGGGAAACGGTTTGGTTGAGCTAACAAAAGTTGTTGCACATTTCAACTACAGGCATTGCATCTTAAGATGTTCGAGTATTTACGGGTGCTTTTTTTTTCGTTGAATCCCCAAAACGAAAGCTTTCCTTTCGAGCTCCTTGACGCTGTTGAATAACTGGGTTTTTTTATTACCATTCGATATGAGGAAAACCCAAGCATAAGGCATACTTATCCAATCCTTGCCGCGCTCACACGACAATCATGCCAGTGATAGAACACAACAAAATGTTCACCCACGTAAAAGTTGCTTCACCTAACGTGCCGTGTGCATGGTATGTGGCTTTGTGTGCTTGTAAACTGCAGAAGGAACTCCGGAAAAGATCCCTTTGAATGCCGCAGCGGGATGTGTACGTTGTGCCGAAGCTTCCTCGGCACAGGGGACCGCACCGTGTCTTGCGTGTGGAAGGAATTGTGTAAGCGGGTTCTTTTTTTTTTTTGTTTCGCTTGCCTATTGCGGCATTTTGCTGAACCCGGCGGCCGAAAAGGGCCGGTCATTCACGACCACTGTCGGATCGAAAAATTATTGATTGATCAGAGTTTGCAGTTCACTAGAGCACCAAACCGGCCGGGGGAAGGCCACTTTGTGCCTCTCCAAATCAAGCGTAGGATGCGTACAAAATTGTACAGTACATTCGTTTACACATGTGCTTGAGCTGATCCATTAGGTTCCATTAGAATACGGCTATGAAATGAATGGCTTCGATGGTACAATTACACTCTCAATACGCATTAGTTTCGCACATTAAATCATCAAAAGACAAGTTCAGCATCATCACCGGAGGATCTCCTTTTAGCACCAACGCAGTTAAGTGAATTCTGCAAAATTTCAACAGCATCATCCGTGCCGTGTTTGCTTGCGTAATATTAATAATCAAACATTACACCTCCCCGATGGTGCTGCATATCGTCGTCAGGCAGGGTACTTTCTTGGTTGCTTGTTTGCTTTCATTCAGAATCCCATTCGGGCCAGCTGGAATTTGAGTGCGTTGTGAACGTTGGACCGTCGGCGGGTCGACCGGCAGCGGTGAGGATGGCTGAATTATGCGCAGAATCGAAAATATGTTCCCCGCACCGTGATATGAGTGGGCTTGGAACGAAACAACTCGTTCGGGCGAACGAAACTTCCATGACACTTTTTTTTGTCGCTGTTAGGTGACAAACTCCGAAGGAGACCCACATGAGTATGGTAACTATGAAATCAAGTGCACGCTCTGACACGCTTGCAAAAAAATTGAGACAAAATTAAATATATAATTAAGATAATGCTTCAGTTGCTTATGGATGAATGAAGCAACCTCGAGCGAAAACCGCCTTTACTCAAAATGGAAACCTGTTGTCCAAGATGACTCACGCACTGAAGTAATAGCAACGCAAGTGGACACGGAGCCACTATCGTGTTCCAACATGTTCCAACCGGAGGGAAGGAACAGATTGTTGGGCGTTTGATTCAATAATGTGCTTTGTAACGTATGTACAAAAAGAATGGCTATGAATATTAAGTTGGTCATCCTTTCTGTGCCGTCTTAGGTCACGAATAAAAAAAGAATAAAAAAGTTTGTTAAATCATTCTCTAACAATACGGTTTAAGTAGTCGTATTGTCAGTACTTAAATGCACAGACCGACATTTTTTTCATCTAAGGGCAATCATTCTCTGTTTATTTGCTATTACCCGAGCCTACTCCGATTATCCGAGTTCACAAGATACACAAAAAAGTTCGTTTTTCTAAAAAAAACATGAAAAATTTATTGATAAACACCTAGGTAATGTATGCTTTGTCCCAGTTATGATCAGTTGAAACAAATAATGCCATCGGGTTACATTTGGTGTGAATTATAAAATATTATCCTCATCATGCACTACCCAGAAGAGACTTAAAATGCATTATATTTATCGCATTTAAATGCATTTAAATTAAAATTAATTTCTCTGTTTTGGTCGTACAAGGAATGTTTTAATCGCACGCTGACGGATTTCACCATGTGCGAACAACACATGGTAGCATTTGATTCTTAGGAATACTCGTTAGAATTTCGCATTCGAATACTTTCTTAACTTATTTCAACAGTGAAGATGTGAGGTCGAGCCTTGGAACACTTTGTCATGAAGTCTTAAAGTCGATCCATACCGATTCTTTGATAATGGTTTCAGTGGATTAGAACAAATTATAATTAGATCGATGGAACGATCTCATTCCACCAATAACTTCTGAGGGTAAAATATTCGATCGAAGTAAAGAATTATTTAAAATGATTTAGAACACCAGTGAATTCGACGCCGGAATCTTTTCTAGCGAAGGAACGCTCAACATCTCTCAGTTTTAATACATGATGAACCTAGCTTCTGTACCTGTTCTGAACCTAGCATTTTGAATTTTTTTTATCGAAAGCAATCGTCTAGCAAAACCTTTTCTTACATGTTGAATCGAACGTATAAATGTTCTTTTTAGCTATATAATTGAGCAAGTAATAAAGCAATACATTTCAATTATTTGGTGCATCGAACGAAGATGAGCCATTGACTAGAACAGGATTGTAAAAAGTGTCCAGAACAAAAAAAAACAGACAGACGATGGTTACATGCACAGATTCTATATTTAATGCGTTTCCCACACGCATCCTTTGCACTTGATCTAATATCGAACCCAACCTTGCTGCAATTACCAAGGAGTGGACTCAAAAACAGGTCAGCAGGAAGGACCTCCGTAGACTTCGATAATTATTACCCACAATACCCAATGGAGGGGAAAGCTATCTAAGTTGTCGTGTTGCGTGTCGTCTACTCGGGTCATTCCTGTATATGGGAATCGGTAATGGCGGTGGCGATTGTAAGCTATATTTTCAAGCTCACTATTAAAACCGTCGCGACAATACGTTGTTGGCCACATGACACGACAGCTCACGGGGACAGAAGATTTGAATTATGTTCCATTCTAGCCTTCGTCCCTGTCTACTCCCGTCGCGTGAAGCAAGGAAAGCATGAAGGGTTCAGACTACTTGAGAGTGCATGAAAGGCTTCTATCCAGGAAGAGGTCACAGCAGCAGGTAGGTTCGGCAGGAGGAGCACCAGACACAAAACAAAACAAAAAATGAGTCGCGTGTAGAATCCAACTCTTTGGCCTACGGGGAGGGAGGGCCGCAATCGTGTAAGAAGGGACAACGTTTTGCATTTATTGCACGTCGGCGGCGCACATGACGCCGGGTACAATGAACGATTTTCCTTTTACCCGTATCCCCCCCGGTGGTTGAAGAAATTGTGCTCCACTTCTTTGTTTTCCGTAACGGTGGCGTATCCTAGCATAAAAGATACATTTGCCTGCCAATCCTCACAGGATTCGTTGAATTCGTTCTCTTTTGACTAGCGGCGGAATCGATAGAACGTGTAACCGTCCGCACGTCCGTAACGTTTGTAGGAAACCAAAAAAAAAATGATTAAACTCACAGCAGGTAGCTTTGGCAAGCGGAGTTGAGACCATAAAATGTTACAGCTGAAGTTGACTCTGGCGTGAGAGAATAAATATTCGTGTTTTATTTTACCAGCTGTTTGGGAAATGATTTACGATGGTTTATGATTCGCCTCGCAAAAGAGCAACGACATATGCTACGCTTTTCACAACAGCGGTAGTTACGAAAAACGGTTTACAGCATTGTAAATAGATCAGTATATAAAAACATAATTAGCATCGTAAAATTAAACCAAAACAAAATTTAACCCCCATTTTCGTTTTGTCTCACAAATCGCTATAAAATATTTTTTCTCGTCGAATTCATCATTAATGTGTTAAAAATCCCACTCATACGACCGATTATCGTTTACAACTGAAAAGGTTTTATGCAGCAGTGCGGGTAAAATACTCAAATCATCGTTAATCCCTTTTATCGCCGTGCACGCAAACCCACGTTTTGCCTGGGTGTGATGGGTCCTTTTTCGCTGACCAGCTGTCCTTTGGCCATCACATTCCGTCAGTCAGGGCCGTTCGACATCGCTGAGGGGAAAGATTTTTTTCGACACATTTTCACAATGTTCCACGTTCTGTCGCATCGCCAATCGGTGCTTCTTAACCGGACGATGTTGCCAGAGTATTGCTGGAAATGTTATCGATTATGCTTGGGACCGCCCGGAGCCCCTCTATGGTACAATCGTAATGGTATGCCGGGTAAGCGACCGTGCGGTGCGTAAAGTAAAAGGCGCCTATGGACTGTGCCAATGGGGCACGCTCGCATCGTTTGCAGTGTTGAAGAACCAAGACAAAAAAAATGCACAAAAACCGGAAGCCATCAGGAAGAACCCGTGGTGAGTGCTAAATGGAACCACAAACACACCGCCCGTCATCAAGCTCGTAATCGACGTGTCGGGTGGTGTTGTAAAGAGGGATTGTAGTCGCGAAGAATTCATTATTAAAAAAACGATCAACGCACTTTGATCAGGTGTGCAAACGTGATTCAATTCGATACCGAAACGGTGCTTAGCATTGTTTCAGCGCTTCCAATGCATCAACTGATAGAGACGCACCTAACCCACCCCGGTACTGAATGGACGCGTCGATCACCGGTCGCATTTTTATGCACTACCGCCACCATCGTCGGCGTAGTTTGTAAATGCAGCGTGCTACTTCCGTATGTTCTGCAAATTGCAGAATTGCAAAGCTCCAACCGGTGAACCGTGATTCTAGTCCGAAGATGATTGATTCTACCGGTTAAGCCTCTTTATGTTTAAAGCACAATTAACCTTTGTGTTTGGGTGTCGGTATCTGGGGTAAAACAGGAAATATCTAAATAGCGTAACTATTTAATCAATAATTAGCGACTGATTAGTGTTACACGGGATCATAAAAAAATAACACGCTAAGATATACATTTATATGATCAAAATATTTCGACACTTTCACAAACTATCAGGCATAATTATTTTGCCGAAAAGCGTGTTGATGCCCTTTTTTCAATCCATCACTCAGACCACCGCAAGTAATAAGATTAATTTTTCATCGCCATTCGTCTGGATGTATTGATTTTTTTGTTCATGTCCTACTTGTTTCCTTACCCATTTCCACGTTTGGCGGCGACGATCCACGACTGCCAAGCGTTTGCCACACCATTAAACAATCCCTTCCCCGGGTTTCGGTCATGTTGGGATAGGGCAGGGCATAAGGCACCGTCACTGCGCCCATTCGGCCGTAACGCGTTTCGGTTTCCAGTGCCTTTGACATGCATTTCTGATGCACTACCTGCGTCCGGACACTCTTGCACATTGTCCGGCGTTGCGTTGCGTGTTCACACCCGCGGTGGCGGTAGCAAGAGTGGTGATGAAAATTATACTTAAAAAACAGGCACAAGGATCCCCATAATGGTTCCTTTCGAGGACAATTTCACCTTCTCCAAAAGCGATTATTTTCAAGAACGAGCTGATTATAAGCGATTAATCCAGGGCGTTGTAAGTTCAGGTTTGCCAACTGAAGGTGATTGATGGGCGAAACGTTACATGTCAGACTTAGTCACCGTTACCCCTGCTCAGGGTTAAATGGCACGCGAACCGAAAAAGTGGCAATCTGCATGGCCCTAAGTCAAAGACCTCATACGACCGGTGATTCGTTGATATTTGGACAGCGACTGTGGCAGTGTTCGTATCAAGTTTACCTTGAAAAGGCGTCTGAGTTTTATGGAGCAAAAATTTGCGCCCATTCATGGCCGTTACCTGTTTTTTTTCGCACCCCGTTCAACGCAAACTGTCGGCTGAGAGTCGCGTGCGCTGGCAACGTGGCAAAATTGAGACTTTCAATTACTTTCGAGCTCATTTCTAGCTGACAATAATGGATGTTAAAGTTCGTGTAGCATTCCCCGTGTTTTCCGTCCCGGTCTGTGCTGCACTTTAATCTGCACACAAAAGTGCAATGAAAACTAGCCATCGTGCACAACAAGAATCCAGAGTGTAACTAAGGAAAGCGAAACGTTCCTTGCAATACGAACTGGAAGACCTCCCAGTTGGTTGCTTCCCGCTTTTTTTGCACGCCAGACGACAAAAGGCATCGTTCTAACTTTTTTCTAAAGGGAGTAGCGAGAAACTTTGCCCTAAACCGGACACGGAGTACTAGGGGGAGCTAGGAGGATAAGATTAATCACATCCTTTAAGACTCGGTGGGAAATATTTTCCCTTCTTTCTTTTCAGTTTGGTGAGCAATGGGGATTTTCCTACCAATTCCGAGCGCCATGCCCAGCGTACTATGCGCCCGAACTTGGTGCCTTCCGTACATAGTGAGCATGTAAATAGCGAACAAAGGTGTGCAAAAACGTTGTTCTAGTTGACGGTTGGGGTGACATTTGGTACGAAAATAATAAAAATAAATTCCACAACATTGACAGACCCAAACCGCAACCGTATATGGGTAAAACTTGGTTCTCCCTGTGGCTGGTCAATGTTGTTTGTCGACCGTGTTGAAGGACACCGATTTTGACATTCAACTTCACAGGTACGTTTTATTGGTGTGCCTTTTGCAACGCATAGATTTCGATTAAATTGCACTATTTAACATTGTGTTAGCACTGACATGAAGTTAGTTTAATGGTTGTAATTTATAAGTGAAAAATATCAAATGTTTTACTTCTAGAAAATGACCAATTTAAATTCTATTGTTACATTAATTTAAGGAATGCTTTAAAATATTTACGCAATTGGTTATATTGTTAATAACATTCCTATGATTCAAACAAAAATGAGTAGATACAGGTTTTCGTATCATATAAAGGGAATCGTGCAAACATAATAAAGAATTTTGCAAGTTGCTGGGGGAAGCTTTGTGCTTCACCGTTAGCGAAGCGGTTTTAGATTCTCTCTTACGTGCCGAAAGAAAATATTGCCTTAGTCAGGCATAGATTAGGCAAAGGTATTCATGGTAAGGAAATGAAAATTACCTTCGTTATCTTCGTCGATTTTAAGTGCTTTCGAAATGTACTCGAAAGCTCGCCGATGATGATGCTTCTGTTTGGCCAGCAGGGGATCACCGGGACCCACCTGGCTGCCGCTGGCCGACCGCTGGATGGACATTTCGCGACCCTCACTATTAACTAAAACACCACTGTGCGAGCACTGCAGTGGATGTGCTGTTTGTTGTTGCGAATCTGCTCCGTTCGTTTGTTGCTCCTGCTGCAGTAGGCTGTACTGCTGCTGTTGTTGATGCTGCTGCTGCTGCTGCTGCTGTTGTTCCTGTGAGTGATGTGGAGTCGATGTGTGAATGCTGTGGCTACTGTGCCGATGGTGATGGTGATGATGATTTCCGTGGTCGGTGTTGATGACAATTTCAAGACCACACTCCTTCCTGACGGGCTTGTACACAACTTTCGTGGTGAAGTTGTAAACGTAGCGAAAAACGATATACAACTGATACAACAGCGAACGTAGAACGTTAAACACAAAGATAACGGGAAACGAAATGATGTAAAGGTTTTGCTTATGCACCGAGCCACCGTCACATCGTTTGGCGCTCGTATTATCGGTACCGTCGCCTACGGGACTGCCTCCACCGTTTCCGCCGTCCAGATTGCCGGTTTCGCCGTCGTCGCTGGCGTCGTGCTGCTTGCTGATGCTGCCGGTACGCGATTTCTTACTGGGCGATTTGCCAGCGGTGGTTAAAGCGTATTTATTTCGAACCATCGGTCACACGGGTTGCGGCGGGTCGGGTTCGGACCACGGTTTCGTTTTCCTCTGCACGGCGGTGAATCCCTCTTGATAGGTGCTTGCTCAGTATCGAATTAATTTACCAACCCGCAACGGTTGGTACTGCTAGCGACGAACAAAACAGGATACGAAATTATTCACTCGACACCCATTGGAAAGCGCGGGTTTCCGCTTTTGATTTTCGTACAGCTATAGACGGTGTAAGTGGAACTTCTACTGTGCTCTGGTGCTGCTTTTCACCATCTCATGCTATGATTATTATTTTTTGTTTCACTACAAGAAATCGTAACCGGGGAACAAAGTTGGCTACGAATCGGAACGCAATCCAATGAAAAAAAACTGCACTAATACACACTTATCCACGCACACGACACGACATACGCACTATTACGTGCACGATGATGCCACTGCACGTCTTCTACGACGAAGAAGGATTTTGGTTGAAACAGAATTACGAGATAACAAACACAACCCGAAGGACTGACTATCTTAACCTACGATTTTCACTAGAAGCTGCTACTATCAGCACTACCAGTTGCCTTCGGAACAAAAATCACTACACATCATCCCCCGGAGAAGGTTCCGCGTGTGCCTGCTACTGATAGACACACAAGGGATGTTTGAAGAACGATGAATACAATTCACATTAAACGGGCGTATGCACCATCCTGCAGAGTGCTTGGTACCACGACCGAAACAAAGAATAGACAACCCTCGTTTGTTGCTGTTATTGCACAATTGTGCGCACAATTGTGTGTGTGTGTGTGTGTGATACAGTTGTATCAACAGCGTAACAAAACAACTGTCACCACTGTCAAAATCTAATATTAAATTACCGAGCCTCTACAAATGCAGAGGAGTTACCATGAGTTACAAATTGAGTTCTAGTCACACATGAGGAAATATTTGACATCTGAAAAACGCTTCAGTCAAACCTTACTTGCGTATCATGAAACGCAAGTAATTTAATTTACTATTTTATATAAATTATGATATAACCTAATCAAAACATGTTTAGATGAATAATGAAATATAAAGTTAAAGTTCTAAAATGTGTTTTTAAGTTGTTTGAAATAATAAGGTTCAGATCATACCTAATAATACAACGTTGATTGGATGAAATACAAAAAAAAATTAACAACTTGCCAATCTGATTAAGCGTTTTTAAAGCGTTTATATTAAAACAATAATTTCAACATGTGTTGATGCACCTTAACAAACTTTGTTTACATCAACACGTTTTTCGTGGCAGAAGGAAAACATTGTTACACGCGGTTTTCATCAAGATTATCAGTTTTTACAACAAATGAACATGGATTCGTCCGATAATAACTCAGAGAGTGAATATTCAGAGGAAAATGAAGAAACACAATCATCTTCTGAAGAGGAAAACAACAGCGATTCAAATGAGGAAGATAGTGATGACGATGTGGTAAGTTCAATCAAACAGTAGTGATAAATGTTCTGCTAGCAAATAAATTAAAATCCGTTTTGTAGCCCAAACTTGCTGACGAACAGTATAAAACAATGCCCTTTGAAGATTTGCTCGCACTACAGAAGAAACTTGGCTCGCGTATGTACAATGAAGCTATATTTGGCAAGACGAGGGAGAAAAAGCACGGCACAGTTGCAGAAAAATCCATTAAAAAAGCCAAAAAGATGGTTAAAAAAACCGGTTCATCGGATAGTCAATCCGATGATGATAGTGGGCCGGAGGAGATAACATCCAAAAGAAAGGTTCCCGCACTAGGAATGGGTAAAATGCCGAAAAATACCACAATTCCACAGCACCGGGATCCTCGTTTCGATCCACGGCAAGGATACTTCAGTGGCCGCCAGTTTCGGAATAATTACAGCTTCATAAACGATCTTCGCGGGAAGGAAATGCAAAAATTGAAAAACAAGCTGGAGTCTACAACCGATCCCGAGGCGGCAAACAAGTTGAAGTTCCTCATTCAGCGAACAGAGAACCAGGTGCGCGAGTACGCTAAGCTAAAGACGCGCGACAGTGAACGTATGCATGAAAAACAAAAGGCATGGAAGGCCATACAAGAAGGGAAGCGACCATTCTACGAACGCAAAAGCACAAAACAGGCCCGTGCGTTGGTTGAGCAGTACGAACAGATTAAGGAAGGTGGATCACTTGCTAAACACATCGAAAAACGGCGAAAGAAAGTTTCGGCAAAGGACAGAAAAAAGTTGGATTTCTCTACGTAGCGCCATATATTCTCTACTTTGTTTGTTCAATAAACTACACAATTATCCAACGCGTAACATTCGAGCCTCTCGCTTCTCCAGTAATTCCTTCCGCTGATCATCCACAATCTGTTTCCGTTGTTCCAGAAATTCTTTATATTCGGCCGGATCCAGCTCGTTGACTATTTCAATTCCACACGTACGAGCAGCTCCCACTAAGGCTTTACATATATGTTCCAGTGTGAGCAGCGCGTTCGGTGGATCTTGTAGCTTGATTTTGGCGATTTCATATAAATGCTTTCGTGTGATTTTGCCTGCAATTTCTTTACCCGGATTCATTGCTCCACGTTGAATGCCGGCGGCCTGTTTCAGTAGGAACGTAGCTGGAGGCGAGTGTATCGAAAGCTCGTACGCCCGGTCCGATGTGACTGCCACACGACACGGCAGTGGGATTCCTTCTTTGATATCTTTTGTCCGCTCGTTGAAATCTTTGCAAAATGCCGCTATGTTAATACCACGCTGACCCAACATGGGGCCAAGTGGCGGACCGGCGACTGCCATCCCGGCAGGGATGTTTGTTCGCAGTTTGCTCGTGTGATTAATTTTATCGAAGGTTTTCTTCATGGTTTTAAGGCGTCCTGCTGCTTTCGACATTTTGGCTAAGGGATAACAGTGTTAAAATTGATAAATCACACCAGCATATCGTATTTTTAACTTACTTTTATTAGTTTTTAGTCTCGTTAAATACAAAAGCACTATTCGGTGCGTGTTATGAACGAACTGTCAAAATTGTGTAATCAAAACATTGCCGAATTAGAAACGACTACAGGTCAATTCATTTGACATTTTATAAATTTAAGTAAAATTATAGAAATAGATATATGAAAAGTGTTCTGTGGTATATCTCCAAACAGTATTTAAAATTTTATTGTTCCTTGAATTTTGCAAAAAAATAAAACAATTTCAAATGACAGTGTTGCCAAAAAGTCTACCAAAAATGCTTTGGAAAAAATTGAAATTTTCTCAATTAAATTTTCAGCGTTTTCTTTTTGTAAAATATGTTTCGAACTAACTTGGACCGAATGGTTTTAAGTGCCTGTAAATTTTTTTTTCGTTCTATTACCGATATGGTACAAAGAATTCGATCAGACCAGAAGACTTAAATAAAATGTTATTCAAGATAATTATTTAGAACAAAATGCTACCAAATAAAGAACACTTTTTTAATGAAAGTGCAGGCTAAAATCCAAATAGGGAAATCTCTGTAGTATTTTGCTTATTAATATATTTATAAGCCCTAAAGCTGCTCATGAAGCTTTTTACAGAAACTCATTGAATGCTTTCCAGATAAGCAATATTAAAGAACACGCTACGGTATAGTTATCAAACTGCATCAAGGCAGTATTAATAAACAAATAATAACTTATTTAATGCGGTGATCAACTTTAACTTATTTAATTAAATTTACTACGGATTACTAACTTATGTTTCAATAGGAAGCATAATTCGATTCAGTAGAACCGCTCTGGCTAAACAAATAAAATGAAAAATTCTTGAAACCGTTTTTTTGCTGCAAGTATTCATTTAAAAGACTATTTTAATCACTAACCAAGCATCTGAAAATACTCATGATTGTGTGACACATCTACTAGCTGTTGGTTCTGACTGTTAAAATTCTTCTATCCATTTCAACCACGATCCACCGCGCCTTCTCTATCAATTTTACAGAAACCGATATCTTTAACGGGACCACAGGCACAATATTCTTGATCCGACGAAAAGCGCTGTATATCAGAGAAAAATATCGTGTGCAGTTGTTGATCGATTTCATAAACTATGATGTGGATTTGTTTATGTTAATTATTCCCATTGAGAACGATCAAAACTATCGCTTAAAGTTTAAGTAGATTTGATTTAATAAAAAATGTGCAGTTTAAAGTGTAACAACTTTACCTTCCAATAGAGGGTAAGTTGTGCATAATAAAAAAGTAATAATTACAGAAATGTAAACGCTAATCAGGTGTTGGAAAGGAAACTGAAAGTTAACGCCGTGTAGAAATACTTTTCATTTCAAATTTCGTGGTCTAGCCGTTCTATTCAGTCAAATAAAGCTCGTCTGGAGATGACGCTCCAAATAAATCACTTCCGGCGGTGGTGGTGGATCGTTTTCTTATACCGGAAACGGCTCACATTCTCTACCGCATTCTGTCTCGCATCACACTGCTCGGCTACCAATACCACCTGTCACAAACTCGCTGTAATTAAATACCTTTCCATTCTAACGCGTTCTAATTAGCTGCTGGTATGGGCACTCTTTGCGTGATTTTATAAATGATGACTCGATTGAGCGTGTGTGGTAAAACAAAAAAAAAACAACAACAAAACGTATTGAAGCTCGTAAAGTTGCTGTTGGTTGCAAATTGATACAATCATCGTAGGCCGTAAGACAAGTTCAGCAGCACGTGCTAACTGGCAAGACGGCGGGAAACGCCACCACCGCACTTCTTCTCCACGACTGCACCGCGTGAGCAATCGGTTGATTTCGTTTGCTACCAAAATTCACGTTCGCCCTGGCTTGCAGTGCGATGGCGTGGGCACGTGGCGCCAGGGAACGTTTTCTGCTACGCATCGTTCGTGGAAAGCGGCGCGGCATACTTTCGCGCTCGCGCACCGGAAGGTCTGACGAATTTCCGGTACATTGGAAATTCCATCGAATCGGATAGTGTGGATCGTTTTTGCTGCCATCGGTGACACATTTGCTGCACGCGCCCACCAGAAAATGATCACATTTCGGGCGAGATTGCCTGCAGAACGGGTAAACAGCAAGGTGCTGACGAGCCCAAAACCGAAACAAAAACATTGACTAGGCAAATTCATGTTATTTTTCCCGTAGTTGGGAGGGATTTTTTTTTGCATTCCCCATGGGTCGTGGTAATGGACGAATAAGCAACGAAACGTTTGCTATAGCTGTTTCGTAATGGAAAGATAAATTCAAAAATAAGGCATACATTTACAACGGCACACCGAGAGGATCATGTAATGCGTCTGTAAAAGGGTTGTAAGCTCGGAAGAAAGGACAACCGAAAGGTGTGTGGCGATCGGATGCAGCACCAGCAAAGACGATCCATCGTGCGTATGCGAGCGAATGTGTGTGTGTGTTTGTGGGCACAGTGCACACGGATCAGGTGAAGGTTTGCTGCGCGGCTACGATCGCCTATTGCCATTGGCGCGATCGTTCGTTGTGGTTCGTGCCGTGCTCGCGCTTGCACGGTGGTAGTGTAAGGCTGGAAAATTCATAGGCGAAAACGCGCACTGCACTTACCAGACGACGGTCAGACGCACGCCAGCTGAGCTGCTCAGTTGTTTATAAGATCGCGATAGGGTTGCACGCGCAAACACGCTTTCACACGACGGCGTGGTGCGGTTTCGGTGAAGCGTTTTCGGACAAGGTTTCGTGTTTTGTTGCTGCTGTTCCACGTTCATAGTGCTACCAGGAAAGCTGTGTTTTGCTGCAAAAAACATATGGTGGGCTAAGTGTCGTGGTGGAAAAGAAAAAAAACAAGCGACAAGACTCGTTTGCGGAACAACGTGGCTGAGAAGGTGAATTGCTCGGGAGGCACGCTGGAAATCTGGAAACCTGCACCGACCTAGTGAAGTGAGTGTCTAAGGATGTGATAATATGTGCCGTCGTATCTTAGCACTATCCCTGTTGTGGAGAAAGCTTCGAGAGATCGTTTGACAGTTGTCATCATCATCATCAAGCCTCATCCTCATCATCATCATCGTCAACAACAAAGCGCCCCGAAAGCGAGTGTTTTGATCTTCTTTGATTCCACTGCCCAACATCCTCACCGCGAGCGGAACGAAACCGCACCGGTCGCCTGTAAATCCTGCCCGGCCAGTTGAAAGTGTAAAGTTAGCGCATCGTGGAAAGTGAAAAGAGCGCGTTCCGCGTATGGACACGCACACGGCGTATCAAACGTCAAACGTTGTGCGCTGGTGGTGATACATTGTAGCCACACAAACGCACACGGAATGCTGGCTGGTGGCTTCCTTGAGTGGGTGTGTTTGTGCGTGCGTGTTGGAGTGTGTTTTGTAGTAGTCCCGCCAGCACACGTTCGTTTGTTTGTTGTTTGATTTGTTTACTTTTCGCAGCTGGATGCACTTGTGCTTTGTGCTTCCTTTTTGCTTTCCTTTCTTGGGGCCACCACCGGTGGTGATCCACGTGCGTTAGGCAGAATGGAATTCAGGGTTGTTTGTTGGGCGGCCTTATCGTTCCGATCGTTGTATGGATCAAATGCGCCAACGTTTGCGTTGTTGTCGTCGTCGTCGTCGTCGTTACGGCTGATGGTCCCGTGCGGTAAAACCTGCAAACCATAAAGCGATCGGATAGACGAGCACCCCTGCCCGGTGTCAGGAAATGTAGCATAGGTCTGCAAAACGGTTTTTAGGTAGCTGTTCGTGGGAGTATTTGGGTTTTGAAAAGCATATTTTTGCAACCGAATTCATTAACCGCCTCGTCGTAGGCGTGATTGACGCGAAGACACATCGGAGCGGGAGTTTGCAGCGCTTGCTTAGCTCACTCACATACAAAACTAAGGAGAACAACAAAAAAAACGCTGTCATTTCGTCACCATCGGTATTCGATCATCACCATCGCACGAATTAACGAACGAGCCACCTTTGATTGCACAACTTATTGTACAGGTTTACCCTGGATTTGGCTAGGTGAATATTAATACAAAGTGTGTACCATTTTTTGCGTATGACATCAATGGCACGAGAAACTAACAGGCACACAGTACAAAGACTTTGATTTGCTCCTCTTCTTGGGATCTATCGCTGTTAGCACGTGGCGTGTAAACTGGCGAGTCTGCCTTCGTTCATTCTTTTCGTGGATACGATGTTACATGTCGCACATGTCTTAATTCACTCTGTGAGAGTTTTTAGTCATAATTCGAAGTTAGTGCCAAAGACTAATTAAATTGTTAATGTTTTCGGAACGATTGGATTGGTGTTGGGTAAACATTGTTCATTTAAAAACTCTAGTAATCACTAGTACAATTCAATTCACCCATGAGCTCATAGCGAGTAGCGGCAGTCATTTGTTAGTGGCAAGACTACGAGAGGTTACATGTAGCTGTGAACAAATATTTCAAAAATATTAATAATTAAAAAAGAACTAGATAATATTGTTTGCAATTGTTGCCAATATTTTTTTGCTACAATTTGTAAAACATAGTGCTGCGCTATTCTATATTCTAATAAGTATGCAAAGAAACGTGTACAGAGAACTCCAAATATTGACGCAATAGATTGTTTATTTTTCCGAGATCTATCATATCAGGGGTACTTTCTGAGGAAGATTTGTAGATATAAGTGCAACATATCTTTGACATTGAGAACCACTTGTATAACTTTTGTTGTTCTCATTTACTAGCGACATACCTGCAATGTCTGGTGTAAAGTAGAGAAATAATTTCGGCCTGTTTTGATTAGCACAACCAATTCTAATAGTGGCAACCCAGTGACCATGAACCTACCGACACCGTATACATTCTCCGGTCGTAAATGGAGCCACTAGAATTCAGTCAGTAAGCCGAATGAATGTGTGTATTTGATGGTTTTTTTTGTCTACACTGTTCAACACACGCGAATTGCATCATTAAGCTTTATTTTCCGTTACATTGTGGTGTAGCAATACCTAATAATCCAGTCACAATCGGTGACCTTCGAGGAGCAATTTTTAATGCCGCAAAGTTTGTTTTGCTGCGCTGTTTCGGGTCGTTCGGGAGCTTGTGAGTGGTTTAATTCGCATTATTTTGTTTTGTTGTTGTAGCCATATAAGGAAGACATACCGGATGGTGGATCGTTAATAACAGCTCATTGCTGTAGTGTATCGACGAGGTGAAAAACAAATGTTCACACAAAAGCTAGAATAATATTTGTTTGCTTTACATTTCAGCCACACCGAACCTCGGATCGCCTGCAGTGTGTTGTTGCAATAAGGGTACGACAGATCGTGGCCAATGATTGGCGGGTTTCATCAAATATAGACGCAAATAGCAAAAGCGGTTTATTGTAATGATCTATTAAATCGAGATACAATAATCCACCCCTACACATTCCGCTGCTGTTGAATAACGTGCGACAAGCAACGTGCAGCGTTTGGGGAAGCTCCTTTCATAAATCATTTCCATTTTCGTTGGGATTCCCCACTACTAGGGAGGCAGGTCGGTGCCGACGGTGGGTGCATCCAAAATCCAGTTCCAGCAAACTGGTTCGGGATGGTTTTGCATTCGCATGATTGAATTGAAAACAGCATCGTGCGCCAGACGTGGTGGCGTATCAAATGGGTGGTTTAGATTGCGAGTTTACTGTGTTTTTTTTTGTTGTTGCCCTCATGTAATGACACCCAGCAATCACGCGCGCGCGCTACACGGGCCACGGGCGTTGGTGATGCAGTATCGCTTCTGCTCCTGCCATTACCCGGATCACTCCGGTCTGGGGAATTTGGAATTTCTTCCCTTTCCGGACATTTAAACCACAGCAGCTGCGGAGTTGATTGATCGTTCGGTGCGCTTGTTCCGAACTGTCCCTGAGCGATGAGCGGGTGGAAATCGTTCATCGGAATTGCAATACGAAGGCCAAAGCAATGCATACATTCACAAGGGGGAAAATACACTACTGGCCAAGGAAAGCAAAACACCTGTTCCTGTTGCATTCCGGGGCGAGCGCGTGGGAAAAAACAATAGAATTGAATAATTACACCAACGCAAATTGGGTCTTAGATGCCTCTTTTATGTTTTTTTTTGCTCATTTGTGTTGTATGACGTGTTGCAAGCGCTGTTGTTTCATTGCCGCTGGCGAATGGCGCTTGGCGTTTGAGAGCAACGGGCGGACGGCATTTTATTAATTTAATAAACGTGAAGCTTTCGAATGCGCCCGATCGCAGCGAACCCCAGTGCGAGGATGGGGACACGTGTGGCAACGTTCGGTTTCACCCTTTAGCCTTAGCGATTACCGAAACGGCGGCCTCTTCAGTATGAAGTCATGCTGCGTGGTGATGCTTAGAGCGTTGCGACGAACCGTAATACCATACCGGCTGACCTTCGAGCGCCGGTGACGTGCCGTAATTACTTTCTCAAACTTTTCCACATTGAACCGAGCAAAGCAAAGCTGCAGGCGAGGCTGCACCTCGGCGTGCGGAAGGCAAGGCCACGGTAGGCGCACACTGGCTGTGCGCAGCGGTAATGGAATCGCACCATTTCCCATTGCCGTGGTCAAATCGCTCTCCGAGATGGGCATTTTACTGTTGCGACACGCTGCCTACTTTAATGACACCTTCAATAAACAAACGCCGTGTTTTGAAGCGATTAGAAGCACACCGGCCCTACGGGTGCTACTGCTGTATGCTGTCCGGTTCCTTTCCCATTTTCGTAGACAAATTCATCGTCGGCGTCATGATGCGGTTAGACACACACTCAGACACTTTCGATGGACCGAACGCGCCAATATCCGTGCGGCAGTGATCGTAAAACTTGAAAGTTTTTGCGAACCCCTGCGATCACCTTTTCGGGGCACAAAGGATTCCCTTTCGTCACGTGCTGGTTTTGGTGTGCTCGTCGGCGCGACCGTTTTACAGTTGT
>JXWZ01009125.1:0-11423 GCA_000956215.1 Anopheles farauti No. 4
GTTTGTTTTTTTTTTTGGGGGCACTCGCCTATTTCCTCTGCCCTTTCTCGTTCTTTCGCGCTATCTTCGGGCGCACATCAGATTGTCACCTTCGTGTGCTGGTTGCAGTTATATGCGACGATGGGATTTCACTTTTTCTACAATGTCAACGTCATTTTTGGCAGTTTTTACTGTTCTTTCTCTCTCGTTCCACTTATCTTCACGCCATCATCATCATCATCGTCATCCTCTTCTTCTTCTGAGCTGTGAATAAACAGTGCCATGAACTATTCACCACCAACAACAGAAAGTACTCAGACACCATCGAACGCTACAAGCACGTATGTACAGCGCCAAATAAGCAACATTCACACCCTAGCTGGAAGGTTTCAACAATTTGGATTCGGATGGTCAGCGCCGTGGCAATCGTGCATGTTCGCTTATCGCGATTATCCCCGGTACGATTCCATCGCGGGTGATCGTTTCACCCATTCCTTTATGGAAAGGACACCGCTTGGTTCGTTTGGTCTGGTGTCCATTTCTTCGCACAAGCCGGTAAAACAGAACAGTGAAATACTTCAAACTACATCTGTTCTCGCACCTCCGCAATGGGGCACGTTCGGATGTAAATCAAAGCAATGGAAGGTGAAATGGGGCCACCGGTGTTGGGTGGTGTTGCATTTGCATGCAAGAATCTCGTCCACCAGCCCGCAAAAGTTCCGTTAAAGCTGGCCGTAGTTGAAGCGCGGGTGGCGACGAGGGAAAAGGAGTAGATCTGCGCCAACAATTTAAGCTCACCGCGGGTGCCCACCGCACTCGCATGGAAAATGGGGTCCACCTGCGTATGCCGGGTATGCCTGTCGTTCACAATGGTGGCCGCCGTCGGGTCGGCGCGTTGGGTGGCATTTTTTCCTTCTCGTTGGCAATGGCAAACATTTAGGACAGTTGCATACAGACACACACTCGCACACACGTACGTAGGGATGTAGCCTAATGATCCCCTTTTTTTTTCGTTCGCATTCACCAACCGCTAACGGTGGATTGGGCCAATTCATCTGTCTGCAGAAAGGGTGCAACTGCAACCGCTGTTTTCCCACTATTGTGCTGACATTAAGTCACCTGCCTGCCGGTAGTAGGCGCACGCCTTAATGCACTTTTCGTTCCCTCGGTTTGCTGTAGAGAATTTGTTGGATTTTTTCTCCCCCTCCCCAGCTTCTACCCATCGAAAATGCGGGGCGGAGCGTATCCGATTGCGGACGATTTGCCAACCTATTTTGCTCTTTTTGCACTTTTAAGTCTATTTTCTGTGCTTGCGCAAGACACCCAAGGAGACATTTGTACCGCATGTATCCCACGTGCGGTACCGGTCTTGTACAAGGAAGCAACACCTGTTCCCTGTCGCCGCGTGGCGTGCCGCGGAGTGGGTGATGGAAAAAGTTTCACGTGTGTTAGTGTGTGTTGCGAGCGTTGTGAAAATGTCACTCACCGGAGCGCTCCCATCAATCCTCCCAACCACCGGGGCCGATCTCCAGCGGTCAATCCTCGCGCCGGCAGGTGCCCGATGCATCGCGACGTGCTGCGACAATGTCGAGGATATTCGTCGTCTCGCACCAATCCAATCCATTTATGGGCGAAGTAATCAATCAGCGCGAGCGATCGAGCGCCGATAGATGCCAGCGGGCGACATGCCATTTCGCGTTGGCACTACCACACGACGCTGTATGAATAAGTACATTACAAAACGTAAACTTTGGCCTCCATCGCCTCAACCAGCGCTTGCGCGCTGTGTCTAGTTGGCGCGAGCAGGTCTAGCTGTGAATGAATTCCGTCGCTGAAGTCGAGAAACACACAATCGTGACACTAGCGGCTGGACGGCAGGTAATCAATGTGATCGCGTTAGGAAGTCCCTCGCGAGCGGGGATGCAACACGATGCATCGATGTTGCGATAGCCATCAGCTGGTGGCGATGAATGCGCTCGCGCCGGCTATGCACCTCGGTGCATCATTTAGAAAGTCTAGTGACACGATCGGGTTTTTTTACTTTTATTTTGCAGATGCAACAATGTTGCACACTGCAGCTGGGGTTGTCATGTTCCCCACGATAATCACGACCGTGTACGTAAGGAGACCGATCGAGCGAAGGATGGGACCATTGGTTGCTATGGGTTGACTATTCAAATTTTCCCATGCATTTGCCCCTATGCAGTGCTCCTAATTGATGTCTGCCCGTACATTGTAACATGTTTTCGATTGGATCTACAATTCACGTTGGAAAGGTTATTTTACCCGATTGTGCAATTGTTCGATATTTAACGAATATCTATTTTTACGAACAAAACTATAATTTATAATTGTTTTTTTCCGTTCCATTACCAAACAAGATCATATCCATCTGACATGCATGTATATGAGTATGTTAAATAGATCTACATCTGCACAAACTAATATCGCCCCGATCAAAACCACATCCCGGAACGATCCCGGATAGGATAGTATCAAATTTCACGTGCAACTCAGCTCATACGTGCAACAGAAAACAAAAAAAAAACACAGAAAACCGAGGTGAGCAAATGTAATTAGAAATCCATTTATCACTGTCACCCGGGAACCGGGCTGTACCTACATCGGCGAAAGACAAAATACCATGCACAAGGAAAGGATCCGCGTACGCGAACGGACAGGCAAGACGACGAGGACGCCGTTTACATCGGACCTGCCCCAAAGCACCAGACATGGCAGGCGAAAAAGTGCTTCACTTTCTACAGACCAGCCCGATGGTTCGAACACGTCTCCCACTTCGGCACCGGTCAAGAAGGAGCGGTGATGGAGCGACGGAGCTTTTATTAATATTAATTTCCTCGTCCGATAATTGCTGTCTTTTTCCGCCTCGTTGTTCCTCGACCGGCGGTGGTTTGAGGTAAAGGGGTTTTTTTTTGTACATTTGCTACATCTTTTTGTTTCACCGTGCTGCTTGGTACGGTACGGTACGGTGCACTAGGCCGACGTTAAGTGTGGAGATAGATACGATCAGTCTACTCCGACCAGCATCTGCTAAACTATCCGCAACGCGACCGACCGTAAATCATAAATAATATTCCAACGACGCGACCATACCGACTGCACCGTGGCAGTCAGAAATCGAAAGGTATTTCTGGCGCTTATTTGGTGCTTCGAGATTGGTTCAAACTTTTGCGTGCGCGAGATAATGCGGAAAGCATTCGATGCAAGCCGGAGCAATCAACATAAGCAGACATTTATGTGAAATTCGAAATAAAACCCGTATTTGAAAGGAGCAAAAAAATGGGAAGTTGCTGCAGTTAGCAGGTCTAATGCGTGGCCCCAGTCCATTCATATGGGTCACACATTCGCAACCACTTCGGTTAATCCGAGCGCGCTTTTCGGGGTTTTTAGTTTGCGACCCGCGACACGATTTAACGCCCGGGTAAAATCTATGATTTATATGCGAATGCGCAGCTCGATTCACCTGCAGCGCGGAGGGTCACCATCGTAATAATAAAAAAAAAACCGAACAGGAAATGACAAATCTTTTCCCTCAATCCGTTGTGTTAATAGTTTTCCCTTTTGTCTTTCTCGATTTAGTTGCTGTTGGTAGTGTGGAGAAGCAGATTTTTTTTTCGGGTGGCAAATTGACTCCAAGTCCACTCGAGTTTAGGAAGCAACACATTTTTGATCCCTTTCGAGCTAAGCGGTTTGTTGGGATTTTTGTTTATTTTTTTTTCCTACCTACTCTCTGTTTGTTTGTGGGCCATTTCCGTCCCGTCAGCGAAGAAGGTGGGGGAGAGATTGAAATTAAATCGTATCCCTTCGAGCGGTTTTCACGTCGTTATAAAGTCCAACCGGAGTAGGGTTTGAAATATTGTAGGGCTTAAGCCGCTCCAAGACGGCCATCCGGTCGATACGGTGAGAATCGGGCCAGTTGCAGGAACTGAATATGCCGCTGGTGGCGCTGATGATGTCGCGATCGGGCGAAGATGGTGCTGAGATGATAAAACGCAACCGACCGAGTGGCACAAGAATGCCCAATAAACTGGTGCAACGTTCATATTTTCCATTCGTACGCCCATAGCTAATCGTTTATTTTTCCTCGTCCAGCGCCGGTACGTACATGCGATGTTGGCTGGTGCCATTCCGTGCCGTGCTACGTGTGGGAAAATTTCTTACCCCAAGCTGCTGCTGCATGATGGCTAGTTGAGCCGAGAAAATATGTTATTCTACCCAACGTGTGATAAATTCGAGCCAAAAGCAAAAGGAAACATCTCGGGCAAAACACCTTCACTGCCATCAGCGATTGGGAGGCCTCCGTTCGGGGAAGATGAAGGTCGCATGAATATGAAGCTCGGTAGAACGAATGCCCGCCCCGCGTTTTCGAGTGCACCGGCTGCACGGGCGCGGCAACATTGTGCAATTGTAGTCAATGTCCTTCGCCGTTCGCGTCAGCAGCCGCCAACTGATCAAAATCAGGAAGGACAGAACCGCTCCGGGGTCTCGCATGCGCTTGCTGAGGACTCCCGGTCTAGAAGCGATAAATAATCAACCGATGGTTTTTGCTTTCAACGAAAGCTACCATACACAAACAGAAAAAAAAAAATGCTGTCGAGAAAGAAAAAGAAAAACAACGATGCATAAATTCGCCTCGTGGCAGGGGCGCGCTCGTCTGATGTAGATTGAATTATGTGTGAGACCTGTAAAATACTAGTTTTCATCCTGCCCAAGGAACGGTGCGTAGAGTTTTGAATTTTGTCCCCCTGTCGGTCACTTTATCGGGTGTTTTTTCATTGTACTCTTTTTTCTGGAGCATATCCTTCTGGCTCATAAATTGAACAAAAATTACGCGAACAGCAACAGTCAGCCCGCCGGGCTGTGTCGTCGTATCGGACGTGCCGAAGCCATAGTTTTCTCCCGACCGCTCTCGACGACACAATTCGACGCACAAACGACCACCTTGACACACCGGCGACAGACACAAAACGAAATCACCAAACCGTTGGCGGATGATTGGTTTATGCATTGATTTATGTGCGCTTCGATCCGCCGTGCATCCTCCGGCGAGATCCTTTGTGGTCCCTTTCGTGAGAGGTCAAGGGATGGGAAGCGGAGCGGAGAAGTTAATCAATTCGGGTGCGTTTCGTATGTTGGGTGTGTGTTTTTTTTCTGCTGTCGGTGGCCAATATTATGTCGATACCTGGTGAAAAGGTCAATCGTAACGGGGGCAGAAGTCGATGTAACGTTGTTCGACCCGATGCTCGATCAATTACGATTTAAATTACCTTTATCACCGGTTTTTTTCTTTTTTGATGAATTTGTGTGTGCGCAAGACGTACCTCAATTCATGGAAGCTCATGCAGAACAACGTGAGCTGGGGCGTTTGACGAACGACCTGAACACAACCGGATTGTATGCAGAGATGTTTGTATGTGGCAGGGCGTTATGTAACTTTTATTAATCGATCAGTGAGTGCCGATCAACTGAGACTGGACACCACCGCACAGGCGAGAGTTGCTCTGCCGGTTCACCACCATCGGGTGATGTTTTAATCGAAGGAAGCTTTTAATGAAATTTGGGATGAAAACTCGTTTTCTATGATGGGGATAATTGAACGTGGTAACGAGTGGTAAAGTGTACGTGAACTGCACGCTGGCACTGTGGTGGGTTAGCTTATTTATCACGCCCTGTGCATGTAGCGTTTTCAAGAGTATATTTTCATCACACTTTTCATTAAGTCACGCTGGTCCAATCACAAACTGGAAAATGGTTTAGCCATGGTCCGTTCACATGCGGCGAGAGAAGTTATTATTACATGTCGTGTTGATTTTGTTAATTCGAATATTGATGCAATTGACCAGTAGCATCGATTAGGAGATCAATTAGAGAGTTGTTAAGGTGACGGTAATTTATTTAATTTATGTGCGTAGTGTTTTTGTTGCATTTTTAATAAGTTCTATAAATTCTATACCTACAACTATGTAAGGTATTTGCATTATTTAATACAAAAAAAATTATGCTTGTATAATTTTTGAAAATCTTCAAAACAAATAAGAACCCGTCAATGTTCTTTACTTCTGTTCGTTTCCATTTTGGGTTCGATTACTGAAGCATAAAAATGTACGTAATAGACCACCTCCCCTTTAAAAGTAGTCCATTTGAGGGACTCCCATTTGTAACCGATAAAAAGGGCTTAAAAAGTAACAGCGCATGCTAGTACTTAAGCTGCAAAGAGCCAGGAAATTATAGCTACCCCTTATAATGTTCGTGAATAGTAATTTTTCCCATCCGGATGAACGCTCGGTTACGTTTTTGTTGCAATCGCTCGAATTTAACTTCGCAGCCCGAGTGCAGCCGTAATAAATTTATCCACTTTGTCATGTTTTAAACATTGTTGCATCAACAGCGCCGCCGCAAATGTCACCATTGTTGGCAGAAGCGATCACTATCCACCGACGTTGTCAACCCGCCGGGAGCGTCAGTTGCTTTTCCATCCACTGCTCCAGGGATGGTTGGATGGAGGGAAGGGTGATAGCAAGCACCAGCATATCGGAAAGATTGCTCCGTTCGCTTGCCAGCGCAATGACTTGAGTAAGTGACTTGAGTGAGCGTGTCTGGCGACGAACCCGCGGGGGAAAAAAGGTAAGACCGCTTTTTATTACGCCAGCTACCAGGCTTTATTTCCTTCCCAGTGCCATTGTGACCCTTGCCCTCCAGCCGCTAGCCTGACACGTCGCAGGGAATGGCCGTGTTGCTCAGCTCGATTTATGCTTCAGCCCTAGAAGAAGCGTCCGAAGAAATGAGGAAATGGTTAAAGTGAACATTGTAGGCCAGATCGCGCTGCCGAGTACTCGCCAGGCACTAGAGTGAAGCTCACTGCTCGGGAAGGAAACAGCCACCGACCCAACGGTCGATTGGTAGGTGGTAAAATACGGTAATTGTAGTTCCAACGGGGGCAATCCATGCTTGGTGAGAATAAGCCTTACTGCTAACAGCAAGTGCAGTCTGCGCTACGCCTACTGTCAACTAGCTGCTGGACCGTCCTGCTTCTGGTGCGCTTAGCCGTAGTTTTATAAACTCCAAAGCTCTTGATCTACTTTATTACCGCGGAGTGAGTTTCGAAACGCATCCAACGCCATCGTAATCATAAACCGTACGGATTAATGGGGGGAAAACTGCCCACCACCAGCATCAATCGTACCGGCGAGGGAATAACAACAAAAAATACTACCAATGGTAAAGGCATTAACGAAAAAATACGAGACAATTTAACTGCCACCTCGTCTGCCGGTGAAGCTGCCTATTGTTTTACGCTTTTTATTCAATCGAGCGATGGTATGCGTCGGTCGCAGTTGGCTTGGTGTTGAAAATGTTCTCATTTTTTGTTGTTGTCACTTAACTTCTCGCTGCTATTTCGGTCGTCGTTACGACACGCGAGATTTGAATTTGGCGTTTTTAGAGTTGCTTTTTTGTCCGTCATTTTACGTTCATTTCACGCGATGAAACTAGAACTGGGTGGGCCACGAAGCAGCAACGTTGGTGGCCAGTGACCTAATAACCGGTTAATCGCCGGTGTAATGGTGCATTAACAAACAATTTGTAATGCATCACAACAATTCCCGTGTCCCGCAGTATCACTTTCGCATCGGGACGAAAGTTCCAACCACGGAAGCACGATTCGTTACACATTTGTTTCACAAAAAAAAAAAAACAGCACGCGCTGGGCTCATCAAACAGCGTCTCGAGTCTTCAAATACTAGGTCCATCTGCGGTGCGTTCGACACCACGTTGAACCGATCCCTTGGGGCGAAATGTTTTCTTTTGGCTCCGTGACCTACATCAAGCGACATCATTTTCAGATTTTACCGGTTTACGACCAACCTGCGGGAGACGCTGGAATACGCCTCCGTTTGAGAGAAGAATCCCATTAGAGAAAATGGTAAAAACCTCCAAGAATTTCATGGACATTAAACATCACATTTCGTCACAGGCCGAATTGACAGGCCGAAAGTGTTTCACCTTCCGCCGTTCGATTCGATTGTGAAGCTTCGGCGAGTTGATTGTTTTATCTACGGGAGGGGATATAGGCTGACCCTCGGGGCTGTCGGGAGAAACGCCACACGCGTTGAGCCACAGGTCGCGTGCATATAAATTGAAAATTAATTTCATTTATATCACAAACAGATTAAATGGAAATGATAGCAAACGACGACGGCAGGAATTTTGGGACCTCCATTTCTCGTTTTTTTTCCTTTTTTATTTGACGAGTTTTGCACCTCCCGATGTTCGGCTCTATCTCGTTTCATCGAGCTCCTGCCAATCTTCCTGCAGTAGCGCGGGGAGAAGTCCTACCCGCCCAGTCAGTCTCAATTTTCTTAATGCGCTGTAAGATTAATTGATTGATATTAATTAATATCTTTTCCGTAAACGTACGTTCACACAAAGATTAACTTCATATTCGCTACATTTTCTCCCGCAGGTTGAACGATCGATGTCGGGCGGGTAGACGATCGATTAAATGTCTACAATCTATTAGCAACAAATCCTGTTTGCGGAATCCGACGATGAGTTCCATTCCGAATGAGGTTAAATAGCACTTAAAATCACCTGTAACAGTATAACGATTTTTTGTACCGATTTGTTAGCTTTTATTACGCGGCAATGGATGGATTCGTACGCGGATTTACGATGCATTTATTTCTCTCACCCACCGTCTCCCTCCCACAGCATCGCATTGCAATGCGTTGTTGCGTTAGTCGAGGGCGTTTAAGCGAAATGTAATGTTCTCTGCACGCTGGGATGATGAGGCTCGTAAATCAAATAGAACCTGTCCGTCTATTAAGCATAGTCGATGTTTTTACGATGCGACGACGCGCACCGTGAATGGGTTATATATTGAATCTGTAAGTAGCACTCGTCACACAGCCATTCTTGCCGATGACAAATTCTAATTTGATGATGAAGCCTTGGAATATCTTCATCCTGCCTGCGCAATCCAACACCAACGTCCTCGGCCACGGGGACGTAAAGTAGTATCTTAACGAGATGCGTTCGAGTGGCTGTCGATCGGGAGGGGTTGCAAGTTAGTTACAACAGCCGCGTCCGTCCTTGGCAGCGTGTACGCACTAAACGCGAGATAAGCGTGCTTGCGTTGGAACTTGTTGCACCACCCCGCTGTGCAAATGGCAACAGTGTTGTGCATACAGCGCATACCTCAAAAGCCTCCGATCGACATTCGTCTATAAATTTGTCAAATTAATTTTAATTAATTTGCGGTCCATTTGCGGAGCGCCGCATGCAAACCGCACTGACGGATCGATATCAGTGGCCTGGCGGGAGGCCCGAACCTAGCGGGGTTCTCGGGTGGTATCCGAGGCATTAGTGCGACCTTTTCCGAGCGATCTTTAAACCGAACGATCGATCAACCGTGCGTTCCGGGCACCGAACTGTGTTCCGTATAATTTAATGAAAAGCCCCGGATGGGACGGGTATAATTTTCACATGATTATTACGGTCGAGCACGGGCTCGCAGTTCGTTCCCGGGTCGTTCCCGGCGGCAGGTTCGGGAACGATGCGATATGATCGCGGTGCGATGGTAAAATGTCTCACTCGACGTCGCCTGCCGTCGATGACCCGACCGTTTCGGTACGCAAATTCGTCGATCAATGCACGCTCGGGGGCGTCTATCGATCAATGCGCGAACCCGCTGTGGTCTGTGGAGTGGTCAACGTGATCAATCGTTCGGCCGTGCTTTGATGCCGTGCGTTCATCCGCTCGCCCTTGTATACTTGCACTGCGGAAGTAGGCATTTATTGTTGGAACCATGGTTTAGTTTGAAGTTGTTCCCAATACCGGTACAACCGATGGATTCCGACGCTGGAGGTCCGATGTTCATCGCGTCTTACGCCGTTTATACAAACAGTTGCCCTCGCGGAACGTCATCCAACCGGACGAGCAACATTGTTATCGGGCGCACAATAGTCCATCATTAAATCAATTATTTACCCCCATCAGAGGAAAGACATTCATTCACCATCCTCAAAAGCGCAGGAACAGCCACACAAGTCTACCCTCTCAGCGTGCAAGAAGGAATTGCGGTTGTGGGTGGATGTACGGATTGTGTAAAGAAATTCCACCGGCAGCACTCGCTGCTGGGTGGTAAAGTTCTTGAGCTTAATTAGATGCACAATTCAGTTTTACGTTTGGGAGTAACTAACAAAGCCACATGTGCCCACGCGCACGAGGAATATATGTTTCTATTAATTTCTCCAATCGTGGCAAGAACTTGACACACTTTCAAGTCATTATGCAAGTGAACATGAAAAGTTTATCATGCTTTCAACCACTACAGAATGCCACGGGGATGGAACCAACCCAAATAAACAGACCGTATCAACTGGAAGATAGCTCGAAAACCTTTTTTGTCAACAATAAACTAATCATTACTTACTTTCTCAATTTGCTTTAGAGCGTCCTAATATCGAAATTTAAACATCGAAAAATAAAAGAAAACATACGCGGCCACATAACAAATAAAGAGTAAAATATTCAAACATTAAAAATTACGAAAACTTTTTGTAAAAGTTTTATATGTTTACGGATATAATTTTAGCTCCGATAAAAGGTTGAATTCTTCTTCCGGATAATCGAGGCGCTTCTGAAGCTCAAATAGACCCCTTAATAAGATTCTTCTACGGACGATGCAAATTGTATCACGCAAAGTGATGAGACAAATCTACTTTTGTGCGGTGTTAATCACTCCATTTAAGGCGTTTTTTTTTGTTACAGAACCCCATTTACCTCACACGAAGCTGCGATGGATCATCATTTCTATGGCATATGCTAATTAGATTTTTCATCGGTTGAAAGCCCGTGCAAAACAAACTACCGGTGAAAAAGGCATCCATATTCACCCACAAGAACGTGTGCGTTGCTGGTGAGAATCACGCCCAACAAAGATTGACCCGTACACCAAACAAAGCACGCTTTATCTCACGCGGCTAGTGTCTTCATCGGGAGGTGATTTATAGCACCTCCAAACATTGGCAAGCTTTGCGGCTATCCGCGATCGTCGGAAGTTTTTCAAAACCTCCCACGCAAAGCTATCAATCTTTGAAATACGCACGATGTAGCAACGAACCGCGATGGGGAATGTCATAATCCACGAAACCGACCGAGGAAGTTCAAACAATGTCACAACGAAAAATGGCTTTCAATGTTCATTACGATTGCTCCAACGCACCGATCCACCCATCGGAACTGAAGCACTCGGAAAGCTATTCTGTTTAATGCACAACGTTTGCTCGATCCACGAACCAGAGAGTATGTGGACACTAAGGCAACAGGTTGTTTATCATTATTAGCGATTATTTATTGCACATTATTGAAATTATAATTTGTTCGTAAATAAGATTAAGCCCATTGCTGTCTCCGCCCTCGTC